>QANW01000003.1:0-127191 GCA_003254865.1 Dryas drummondii
CAGCAAAGCACCTGATCAGCCAGATCAGCTTATCTAAGTTGTTGCATCTACCTTACGAGAATTTGCATCAACACTATACCTACCCCTGATGTAACCACGTACATGATGAATAGAGAAAAACGTGACCCTTGCTTATTAGCGAAAAGAACTAGTCAAATTGTAAAAAACAAGGTCGGTGGGCCAACCGGAGCCTCTCTTTTTCTTTTGGGTAGTTGCCATATGGGTACCTATCTTACGTACGTGCATAATCAAGAATGTCCACTTCTGGCCCCACCTGTGATTCATATTTCATATGCCATATCATCCACAAGACCAGAACCACCGGTAATTCTATCAAGTGGCACATTATCCTCTATACAATGCATGCACTCGTGGACGAATCTCAATGGTTCATGAATGTGAGGTCCACTCTAATTAAGATCCCTCTACGCTGAGTCAAATAACATTTCCATTTAGCGCAACAAAAAAAGAAAAGAAAAGAAAACCGCTTCCACAAATGCTAATTTTTTGAGACTTGATTGATACTTTTGGTGAGCATGGTTTAATTTCCCAAAGAAAGTTTTTTTTTTTTTTTTTTTTGGGGGGAAATCCAAAGAAGGGTTCTTAAAAGTTAAAACAAACTCTGGGGAGCATCGACAAATTTGCATTGAATAGCCCATTTAATTGGATAGCCCATAAGACGGGCCTCTTAATTTCAAAACAGCTCCTACATTCAGGACTGATCAATTCCTCTATAGGTTTCACTAATTCCTGGACGAGAAAATCCTACATCAGATTCTTTCTCTAATATTAAATCTTTGAAAATTGATATTGGCCCTGATTTCATCTAAACCCAAGTCCTAAATGCCTAACTTATATAAGCAACCCCTAAATCTGCCTATTTCCATGGCTAATATATATAAATATGTCTATTCAATTGAAAAATAGGGATTAATGTCATTTTGGTACTCAGATTATTACATTTGTATCAGTTTGGTTCATAAACTTCTAATTTGAAAAATTAAGGACTCGGATTTTTTCAATTTTGTCAATTGAGGGTATTCCGTAAATTTACACATTTTTCATCTAAATTTTCGTTTGCATAGCACTATGTGCCAATCACGTGGGGTCCTTTTTTAGAGAAAAATGATCTCTTCCATTTATATCTTACCCTTTTCCCTCATACACCATTTTTCACTCATTCATTTCCCGCTAAATTTGGATGAAAGATGTGTAGATTGACGAAATAACCTCAATTGATAAAATTGAAAAAGTCAGGGTCCCTAATTTTTCAAATTAGAAGTCTAGGGACCAAATTGAGACAAGTGTAATAATTAATCTGGGGACCAAAATGACATTGATCTTGAAAAATTATTTGGTGTAACAAATACACCGCTACGTGGTATAACTAATCCAACATGTAAGGGTAATATTGAACGATATATTTATATTAATAAGGTATAGTATTAATAACATACATTCACTCATATTATGACACGTTAAATTAATTACACGTACCACATGTTAATGTATCGATTACACAAAATAATTTCTCCAAGTAAGAACAATAAACATGACTTGACTTGACTTGATAACAAACATGACTTGATAAGAAAAACAATAAACATGAAACTAATCCAAACATTAATTATTATTTTATTGACTCAAAAATGCACTTGGTAACCCTAAAACTTTCACCTGCAGATTTGCCATCGGAATTCAAAGGAACCTTCAAATAGCATGCATACAGGGCAAGATCCCGCCCTGTAGGAAGATAATGCCTGACCCCACCAACCTTGGTCCAATGCATAACATAAAACCTCAAGAGGATGTCAAAAACCCTAGCATCCTTAAACTTTTCGACCTCGTCAGCCCCAAGACCCGTCATCCAGCGCTGCCCCTTGTAAAATGGAGTCAACACAACCGTTTTCTTGTGCCCTAGGTAGAAGGGGTACCAAGTAACATTGCTTAGAGTCTGGTTACGGAAAAGAACAACGGAGTCAAATCGATCAAAGTGGTGTTCACCCACTTTGTTAGGGTTTTCGACGGTTATGTTGAGGGCTAGTCCGTATTCAAGGAGGGTGTTGTTGGTGGTGGTCGCGGTCAAGTTGAACCGGGTCAGCGAGGCATTGGTGACCTGGTAGGTGATTTGTTTACCGCGACCATATAAAAGAAGGAAAAAGGATGTAAAGCCACAGATGAAGATAAAAACAACTAGGAGAACAAGATGAACCAGATGCAACATTTTCCCATGGTTGATTACTAGAGATCTAGAGAGAAAAAGATCGAGGAGAGAGACAGAGAGAATTGGAAGTGATCAGCACAAATGTTAAGGTATGCAAGAAGTGGGTGAGGTACAACTAACTAGTGGTGTGGCACTGCGCTGTTTCAGTGGTATATGTAGGGGTGATCGAGAGGATGTGATTGGAAATGCGAATTGGCAATTTGTATTCTAAAATGGAAATTACGTAAATTGATAGGCACAGCCGCGTGAGGGCATGAAGGCTACGCGGTTGCTAAATTGCTTTTGTCTCAGACACTAATTTCGGGATTTTATTCCCACGAGATTTTTTAATTACAAGTTTTACATTTAATTGGGGAGTACGTGTTTTTTGATTTGTTTGTTAGGAATATATACTGATGGGTTTTTGTTTCTGACGTGTGGATGTTTAAACTTGAGCCCTAAATCTCGTGTTAATTGATACGTTTCAAAACTTACCAAAAATTTATAGAGAATTAATTAACTGCTTGCCACAAATATATTGTATGGAGGGATATCGAAATCTCACAGCATTTTCCATGAATTTGCATGGCAGCAGGAATTAATCACTTAAAAGGATGTAGAAATTAATTCTATTAATTCATTAATTTGCCTTTCTTTGATTCTTGATCCAAAATACAAGTCGTGTACATTCATTCTTATCCTACCACAAATTTATTCGAGAATGAAAAGAGGACGTGCATTATGACATGCAATTTAATGTCTAAAGAAATTTCAGACCAAAAAAGAAGAGAAATGAATCAACTTGTATTGTATATATAACGTACGTACTTATAACATATATTATTCAAAAATATAACATATAACCTTATTCAAAAACGTCATAAAACATGCATGCCACATTTTTCATGAATAAATACAATATGGTTATTTATAATTAGTAGGTGGGTAATGCTCAAGTCGTCTTTGGTCAATATCCTCATATTATATTAACTGTGCAAAATAACAAGGATAGTTCTTGTCATAAAATTAATACTTCTTCATATATAGTAGCTAGAAAGGTGAAAATCTATGCGAAATATGAAGGAAAAATGTTGTATTAACATGCAGTACATTTAATGATTTATGACCAAGTAACTTGGTTTGGTTTTCTTCCAATGCTGTAAACACACAAATAAATAAATTCGATCTATACCAAAAGTTTAATTTGTACTCAGTTATGTACGTAAATTATCCCCTTAATCTTGTTATTTGTAAACTTAATATTCACACCATGGCCAAGGGACAACAACTAATTACCAAAACTCTACTCATTTATCTCCAAAACCCCTTGTCTGAGTTTGTCATCGGAATATATCAGATCGGTACCATACTGGTACTCCTTCGGCGGCTTTACTTTTTTTGTGCATGTACCATTAATGTTAAACAAAATTTGGCCACTCCAAATTTAAAACGAACTTAAAGCAAAACAATATACATACACAAGACTATATTTCAAGACTATATTTCGGTATCAATAGTTTTATTAAGTAGTAAACGAAAGAACAATAATACCAAATTTTTTTGGTCAAAATAGATAATAAACAAGAAACTGATCAAAGAATTACTGGGCGGACGAATCCTCGTCACACTTGGTAACCTTAAAACTTTCAGCAGATTTCACGTCGGAATTCAAAGGAACCTTCAAATAGCATGCGTACTGAAGCCTATGATGAACCTTGAACGTACCAACCTTGGTCCATTGCTTAACATAGAGCTTCAAGAGGATATCAAAAACCCTAGCATCCTTAAACTTTCCAACCTCGTCACCCCCAAGAGCCATCAAGCGCTCCCCCTTGGAAAGTGCACTAAACTCAACCATTTTGTTGTGCCCTAGGTAGAAGGGGTTCAAAGTAAGGTTGTTCAGGGTTTGGTTCTTGAAACGAGCAACGGCTTCAAATTGATCATAGTGGTATCCACCCTTTTTGTTAGGGTTTTCAATGGTCATGTTGAGGGCTAGATTGTACTTGAGGAGGCCTAGGGTGTTGTTGGTGGTCAAGTTAAACTGGGTCAGCGAGGCATTCTTGACCTGGTAGTTGAGGGCTTTGCCGCGGCCATAGCTAAGTGCGAAATAGGATATTAAACCAGAGATGCCGAGGAGAACGACAATGGCACCAAGGACGGAGAAAACCCAGCAGCATATTCTCATGGCTGATAGCTAGAGATCTAGAGATAAGAGAAGAGAGAGGGAGAGAACTGTAAGTGAGTACAAATTTTAAGGTGTGCAACAAGTGGTTGGTGTACAAGTGATGTAGTACTACAATGTTCAGTGGTATATATAGGGGTGATCGAGAGAATGTGAGATTGGAAATGCCAATTGGACCAATTGGTTTGTATTCTAAAATGGAAATTACGTAAATTAATAGGCACAACCGCGTGCGGTATGAAGGCTACGCGGTTGCTAAATTGCTAATCTCGGGATTTAATTCCTACATGATTTTTAATTACAAGTTTTACATTTAATTTGGGGAGTACGTGTGGATGTGTTATGTGTAAACTTGAGCCCTAAGTCTCGTGTTAATTTGATTTACGTTTCCAAATTTACCAAAAATTTACAGAGATCGAGTAAATTGATTGCCATGAATATATTGTATTGAGGGACTTGGAAATCTCACTGCAGCTTCCATGAACTTGCATGGCAGCAGGAATTAATTATTTAAAAGGATGTATTATTTAATTATAATGATTCATTTGCCTTTCTTTGAATCTTGATCCACAATTTAACAGTAAATCTCGGTTGTGTATGTTCATTCTTACCATAAAGATTCGAGAATCAAAAGAGAACGCTATAACCCTAACATTTGAATGTCTAAAGAAATTTGAGATTAAAAAATAAAGAAAATTAATAAATTTGTATTATATATATCTATATAATAAAACAAAACGATTTTTGAATTATCACCGGATTTGAATGGCTGAGATTGTTTCGGTTTAAATCCAATGGTCGGTTATCAATTTTTTAAATTTACTTTCTTGTACATGAGAATTGGTTTGCCGATTCTCTCTCTTTAATTAATTGCCGTTTCTCTCTCCTTAATTACTTTTTCTAAATTTATTTTCCGTTATCTATTAAACTGATTACATTTGTCAAAATATTGGTATTTATGCAATAGAAATAGTCGCTTTGAACTCGCAAGAACGAGTGCGGAGAGACTACTATATATATAAATGATATCATTGGCCATAGAAAGAATATCATTATAAGTAGTGTCACTTAAATTCCATTGTCATAGAAAGAATGTCATTATAAAGTACCTTGAAAATGAAGGAATTGTTGTAATACAATGGCTGAGTCAGCCAAACAAGTCCAAATAGGGGTGGGTTAGTGTCTTAATTAACCAGAGTTAGGTTGAGTTAGATTCTGTTGTAACTCTGGTTAAGTTACATGGTTAATTAGGAGATTATAACCTCCATCTGTTTAATGCATAAATTAATAAGCATGTAACAGATCTTAATGATACTCAATAAAGCATTCATTTTCAGTCTACTGCCTCAAAATCAACAGGAAGGTGTTCATTATAAGTAATTAGGGCCTAGACCATCAATGTTGCTAAACCCACATTAAAAGCCCAAAATGCACTTAAAAGGACAACCAAATCGGGTGGGGCCAATCTGCGGGTCTATGTAGTATGTACTTGTTTCTCACTGTCCCTCTATGAATCAGTTGCAGTGCTCAATTCGTCTTTGGTCTTGCAAAAGAAAATCCTCATATCATATCAACTGTGCAAATAATAAGGATGGTTCTTGACCTAAATTAATTCATAGTACAAAGGGATAATCTAAGGGAACTATGAAGCAAAAATGATGTATTAACAGTACATTTAATGATAAATGACCAGGTAATTTGATTTTTGTTTCTTTCCAATGCTGTAAACACAAAAAACAAAAAAAAAAATTGTGATTTCTCGACCAAAAGATTAATTTGTACTCAGTTATCTATGTAAATTATCCCCTGATACTTGATAATATGTAAATTCAGAGATCAGTAGGAGTTAGTAAGCCACTTTCTTCATCTTCTTTCTCTTTATTCTCATTCTCTTCCACAGCCAGAGTCAGCTCTTCTGCCCTTCTAGTTTGGTGCTTCCAATCTGTGTGAACCAATGTGTACACCATCATACACACACAAGAAGCCTGTGCTGATAGTAACCCAAGCCACAGCCCCACAAACCCAACTTTGTATGTAAAAGTTGCCAAAATAGCAACTGGCAATCCTATGAAGTAAAATGCATACAAGTTTATCCTTGCACCAAGCTTAGGCCTTGCTGTACCTGTCAAGACTCCGCAGGCAGCTGTTTGGGGAGTGTTCCCAAGTTCACATAGACCCAGAATTGGAAGTGCAGTTGAAATCAAATCAAGAATTTGTGGTTCATCTGTGAACATAGCTCCCCACACAGACCTCACAGTGGTCATCAAAATGAATGCAGAGAGTCCAAAAGCAAATGCCACAATGAGCCCAATCAGGGCACTCCATTTGGCCTTGCTTGGTTGCCCTGCACCCAAGGCATGCCCAACCCTTGTTGACAGGGCTGCACTTAAAGAAATTGGGAAAATATATAACATTCCTGTTGTTTGAATTAGGATCCCCATTGCTGCAACACTAGCTTGTGGGTTACTCAACAGGCCACAGAGGAACAACATTATTTCATACCACCACCACTCCAAGCACACTGAAATGCAACTGGGTATTGATAAACTTAGCAAAGGTCTCCATCCTTGAAAGGTTGAGAGAATGGTGACCCCATGCCAAGGTTTCAATGAATGGCTTGAGATGGTAAGGTAAATCACCAAGCCCACATTCAAGTTCAAAGTGTTCCAAGCAAGGCCCAAAGCAACACCTTCCACCCCCAATTTCAAGTATGTGACTAGAAAATAGTTGATGGGTAGGTGAAGGAGGGCTGAAAGGGTGGCTGCTAAGGTAAGTGGGGTGGTTAGACCTTGAGTTCTTAGAAAGATTCTTAATGGTTGGAGGTGAACTTGACCTAGCAATTCAGGGATTGAGAAAACCATGTAAACGTGTGCAACTTTTGTGATTTGCGGGTCCTGACCCAACCATATAAAGATGGGCTCCATGTTCATCCACAAAATTGAGATGGGTATGGAAACAAGTAGGAGGAGACAAAGGGTTTTCTGATAAGTTTGACTGAGAACTGACCATCTCTGGGCTCCATAAGCTTGGCAGCATATTGGGTCCATCCCCATTGACAGGCCTCTTAGGATTGAAAAGCCTGTGATGTTTCCAAACCCAAGTGCCAATGAGCCTCCAGCCAACTCTGTTTTCCCAAGACGACCCAAGAAGAGCATTGACATTACAGACCTTGAGTATAAAAGCAGGGATGTCATCACTATTGGGCCTCCAATCTTTACCAGAGATTGTAACTCTTCTCCTACCTACAAGGACTCATTTACATTATGAACAGAAAGTAATTATTAACAGAATGGAATTGCACCACTTAAACTCACAGAGAGAAATTAATTAACAGGTTTGTCGGTCATATATTATTAGTATTAGGCTTATTATTATTATTTTATTTATAAGATGTGGGAGTGAGTCAGTGACCAATTTTATGTGTAACTTTGTAGGTCTCAAGGTTCTGAAAGAATGTAATACAATGAGATTTATAATTTTTTGCGCTATTTGACAATCAACTTTGGGCTTGTCGTGCATTATAAAATTGCAAGTTGGACAAAAGGTAAAGTGGGGGAACTTGGTGAGGCACCCAACAAAAATTTCAGGGCATCTACTCTCTTAAAAGTGAAGATAATAAAAAAAAATGTCAACGTACGCCAAAAGAATCTATAGCTGCCATATAATTGATTCCATTTGGTGCAAAGTAAATTGATCACAACACCCATGTTTGATATTTTTTATTTACAAACTGGAATCTGTCAAACATATATGGGTTCTCAAAGGAAGAGCAAAATGCAAACTCTTGCATATTAATTATGTCCAAACCAATTTTTTTTTTTTTTGGATAGAAAAAATGGCATCTACTTGGAATAAAGGAAATTAAAAAAAAATACAGGTCAATGTAGTTGACTGAAGATTTGAGAACAACTCAAATGAGATTTCAAATGACAAATTGACTATGGGGGGGACTATATTGCCAGTGGCTTAACTATGCCGACTATAATTTGGTTTGAAATAATCTGCACCATCTTAGTAAGCTGGACTGGAAGTCTGGGACCACTATGTACCTGAATATGCAGTTATGATTGAGAAGCTATGTGGGTTTTTCTTACTTATTCCTTAATTGGCATGGGGACCTTGTAGGAATCAAACACAAACATTATGCCATTATGGGACCCACGTTGGAGGTCCCAAGTGGACCTTTCAATCGTGTGAGTGTGGGCATCTAGCTAGCTAGCTCCTCTCAAATTTGCTGCAGAGTACTTCAGAGAAGATCACTTTGAAGCCTCAGAGGCATATATATATATATGAAGGTTGAAGGGTTCACCGCCAAGCCCTTATACTGTGGTTGTTGGTTGGGAAATATTATATATGCTTAACTTATTTTCCCAAAAATCAACCGAGCATGCCATCGAGCTGATACGCAAAGTTGAATCCTTTTGACTTCTAATGCAATTTGTTAAAACATAATAATATTTTACTTAATTTACAAGTATGTCATTGTCACACTGAAAAGGTCAAAAAGAAAAGAAAAAACATTCATTTGGACACAAAAGAAATTAAAACAAATTCCCATCCTCATGCCTATATATGAGTCTATATATGACACATGACATGAGCTTATTTTGCATATAAGTGTGTGTATGAGAGAGAGGGAGAGGTGGGGTTGGGGGCTACATACCTCAGTAAGAGGCAGCCTTCGGAAAAGGTCTGTGGGAAGGTGGTAAAGGCGTTGAAAAAAGCTTTGTATGAAAGTGGTGGTGGTGGTGGTGGTGCCGCCGCCTTCGCCTCCTCTAGCACTAGCAGCTCTCATTGTCATGTGGTCTTCATTATAGTCGAGAAGCCCTCCGTCGTCCAGCTTTGGAATCAAAAGGTCATGAGACTCATTTCCATTTATAATTCCTCCTCCTCGAGATTCAGCACCAGAGAGGCACATGTCTATCAGAGTTTGCAAAGCCAAAACCCCAAAGGGACACACAAAAACAATCCTATAAAAAGTACAACCCACGGACCACTTCCAGAGACGGCTTGTCTAATGGGGTCCGATATATATATGTATTAATTAAACAAAACCACTGCATATATATAAACATCAAGTAAAACACATAATATTAGTGTTTAGTACCCAAACCCAGTTTGCAATATTAATTTACGTATCATATATATTCACATATATATATATATATACCTATACTTGTCCATAAATTAAAGTTTTTAATTAACAATATAAGATGAATATGATTAAAAACCTTGGTGTTGAATTTCAAAGCCCCAAATTAAGCTTTATGCTGTCTGTCACTTTTGGGGAGCGTACTGTTGGTCTTTGTAGTAGCTACTTCTTGGGCATGGTATTGCAAGTACTTATTATTGCACAGAGAGAGAGAGAGAGAGAGAGAGAGAGAGAGAGAGAGAGAAAAGATGGCATGGAGGAGCTAGAGTAGTGAAGAAATGGTGCATTGAAACATGGAAAGTGGAAACCATATATATAGGATTAGCTAGCTGTGATATCTAGCTATAGCTAGCAACTTAATTACAATAATATTACATATCCCTAGCCCTAGCTTAGCTTCATGAATTAAGCATATGCAACGCTATGTCCACCTAAATTTTGGCTTTATATCCAAGAAATTATGTTGTCGCGTTATGTAATCACTACAATAAATGTAAATAAAGCTCATCAATAATTGGTTGCTATAAAAAGGGTCGCATTATTCATGAATTAGTTGTTTAATTGTCATCCATTTTATAGCAACTAATGCGGGTGAGGTTTGCTAACATTTTTTGTAATGAATGACACTAGTATTAAAATACTTGATTGGTTCGTGTACATAGCAAACTCATCATCTCACTCAACTCATTCACTCCAAGTCTGAAAATAAGCGGTGATTCTTTTCTTATTTCTTTGTCAAGTAAATAGAAAGTGCATAGGACAATTCGGCACTGGAATATAATTAGTTTGCGACGTTAATTACACTGACTAAGGAACTATAGAATATAAATTAATTCCTTCCATGTAGTATTATTGTTTGGGATTAGATCTCACATTATTTTTGGAATTCCCAATTCCCTTAAGTACAGTAAGATTTTGTGGGTGTGATGAGCCTGTGTAGCTGGTGTATGTACCAACTACCAACCAAGTTTATATTAATTAGTTGAATTTAATATCTGATAATATTAATCTGAGCGCGCATAACATTAAGCTAGAATTTAATTATCAAAATGTTGAACTCAATATCATACTGAAACTATATAACTTTACAGGGTCCTGGCTGAGGTTATACTAATCATCTATGCTAATGTCCGGACCACGAAACTTTGTTCATTCACTTTATTACTAATACTAGCTAGCTAGGAAGTAGGAAGCTGGTGCGCGCTTTTTAGTACATTGGCTCACCTACCTTTTACATGGGAGTTCAAATTAATTATTTACGCACCTCATATCATGATGACCTAAAGCTTATATTAATTAGTGCCCTAAATTAAAGTTAACCTTCTAGTACGTACACTGTACACACAGTAGATTAATAACTCTCTTTAATAATACCATTTTGGTATATTTTTTCAAGGACAGACCACAGATTTTGAACCACGACAATCAAGTTGAATGAGAAAATAAGGCAAATCAAATGGATTTCAAACTGTAAAGGATGTCTGAACTGTTGCATATATTGCAAGGTTCGTAATTGCTAATTAAGTTGTTCATCACATGATCACATCATGCACAACATATATATATATATATATCTTAATTTAATCAAACGGGCATTCTTAACTTCTTAAGCCTTTAATGTGTCCTAAAATCAGAGGACACAATTATCTCTTACAAGGAAAGGAGGCCAGAATCGGAGGGACGTCACTCGATCGATCTTAACTGATGATTATGATTTCCCCACGCACACACAATTGAAGTGACTCATTATTCTTATCCATGCATGCACCATTTCAACTTTAATATTTAAAGTAATTAATTAGGACCTAGTTCTTGTCGTATTTACACAAGAAACACAATCTTACACGAGAGGTATAAATTAACATCAATTCTTAAAACATGACATAAATTTTTGTTTGTTTTATTCATTGGATTAGCTTGGTTAGTTACTTATTTACTATAGTATGCAATTGGGCATGGAATATCATTAATATAAGTACGTTGGAAAACGTTCTTTGTTTATCTTAAATGAGAACTATTCAATTCTATTACTCTACTACTAAGGTTAAATATAAAAGAAAGGTACGTACCTAGGTGGCATAGAAGGGACAATAATTAAGACACTTATACTTCCAAATAATGGGACATTCCCCCGACCAAGGTTAAGAAACTTAGGTTGATCGATGAATCGTTTAATTTACCATTGAATAGTAGTCCGGCCCACAATTATGTGAGAGGTGATTAAATATTTTTATGTAAGACTGTAAATTTGGACCATATATATAATAGTTTTTAATATTTTAATTTATTATATTGGGCAAAATTAAATTATAAACATATCATAATCTTAACTCATCTCACTTTATTATTTGGATTAACTACAATAATTTTGTTCTCTTTCTTTTAATATAATTTTAATAAAATATCATAAACGTTTTTAAATATTTGGAAGAGTTTTTAGTCCCTTGGGTGGTTCCAAGGGTTCACCCGCTTTACAACGTGGCTCTCCTTCACAAAGCCATGGGTTGAGGATCCGTCTTAGCTGGTGCTAAACTGCTACGTAAGGACCCTTTTTCATTTCGGGGATTCGGAAGACTAAGCTGACCACAAATGGAAACAAGAATATTACTACTCTCTTTTTTTGTAAATTTATTTTATATATATTCCCTTTGCTTAATGGGTAGCATGGTGAACAAATAAAGATGATGGGTGGAACACTAAATGATAATCTATCCTTTTAAACTGAAGCTTTTAATTTAGTGCTTTAAACCTTTTTAGTCTCTTAATTAATGTTAATTAAGACAGAATCGTACGATTAGCTTTTAAAGTATTTATCTATTCATAATGCAGAGTCGCTATTGGCCCTTTCCACATGCATGTCTTCTGCTTTCTTTAATCCCTTTTTTCTTCTTTTTTTAAGTTAAGTAACCAAAAGGCATGATTCATGTAAACTCAAGCTGTGACTTTTAGAAAGTAATGTACGTATTTCCCATATATATATATATATATATAGAGAGAGAGAGAGAGAGTAAAGTTTTAATTTACTACACTGAATTGTTCATTAAGAAAGTAGAATTTTTTAAGTATAACGGATTGAGTGTATACAATGTATTTTTCACAACATCTCTTCACGTGCTAGTTATATGACTATTTATTGTGAGAGAAACTTTAATTATGTATATATATACTTGTTACACCTAAGACTATTTCCCAATAATTGAAAATTCACAAATTCATGCTTAGCGTTTTTTTCTTAAACTATAAAAAAGTGAAGGGTTTGTATAACCCATTTGGCACTGCTTCTTATAAGCACTTATAATCAGTAGCGTTTTTGCTAGAAGCACTTATGTTCATAAGCACGTACAAACTTTTATAAAAAATTTCAAGTGTTTCATACAAAAGCACTTGAAAGTGCTTTTTATGGAAGCACCTATAAGATGTTTCTCAAAAAACCACTTTAAAGCGCTTATATAACTCACTTTAAACCACTTTAAAGCGTTTTTATTTTTTATTAAACGCAATCAAGTGTTTTCAGATTAGTAAAAACGTTTTTGTCAATTCTAAAAGCAGTTTCAAACGAGCCCTTAATTCCCCTGCGTTTAACTTTTTCCCTTGTCATTGGCTCTCATATCTTCAATTATTTGTGGTTGCTTAACAAAATGATGGATGTCCATGCCCATGTCTCCTTTTCACCACACGGTTACCTGATATTGTTAGGTTTCAACAAAGGAGGCTTCCCATGTTTATTAATTATGTTTTGAAAGAGACAGCTCCAATATATATATGAAAATTTTCAAATATTGGAGCAGCTCAATCCTCATTATAAGTAACATATGGGGGTTAAACTTTCGGGGGGTCCAATAAGAAATCAATGGAAAAACATGTCATGCACGGTTTAATTATTGTGTTAACAACGTAGATGGGACCACGATCAAGATGCTTTTGATTGCCAACATAATCTTTATAGTCAGTGATAAAGTTTATGATAGAAAACCATGCATATGTATAAAGCGAGTGTGTTCATTGTTGTTTTATATATTATGCTCCATGTTTCGAGCAACGAAGAAAGCTGCTGCTCATTTTTATTGAACAGCAAAAAAACAAAGGTATGTGATAACAAAAGGTGAAGGATGAAGAGAGTGGAAATTGATATCAAGTAACAAGTGATAGTGGGGTTAATTTCCAAGCTCATTTGTAATAAATTAGCTTCCAAGTTGAAGCCAAAGCCTTTAAATATAAGCAAGGTGGAAATTGCTAGCTTTCGGCTGTAAAGTTCCATTAATAATATAGCTAGCCATAGAGATGTACCAGATGATACAACCATTTCAACTTGAACCCATAAACACAAAACTTAATATATCGATCGATCCCTGCAGCTTGCTTATTATTACAAAAGGATCATAATTAATTTCAAGAGGTTAATTAAGTGGTACTTAAGAAAGGCAAGCTAGGCATGCGTGCTAATATCTGAGAATTAATCGGTCCGTTGGGACCAGCATGCAGCTAGCAAAGGGCACGCACCCTTCAGTAGTACGGAGATGCCCCATCGGACCAACCAAAGCTTCAGCATATGGACTCGGGCAGTTTACCAGAATCAACTTGTCAATCTAACTTCATAATTAAATTAAATATGTCTGTATATATAACACCTTTTAGAGCTAATGTTTGGTGGTTTCTTTCTTTAATTATTTCTTAATTTCTAGCTTTCTGTGTTCTTGATTTGCATGCGTGTAGTACTTAATTAACTTTGGTTCATGAAAAAGAACATGTTTGAGCCAATAATTTAGGAGACCACGAAATAGTAATATTATCATCTGTACTTAAAAAGGCAGAGAACACGTTGGGACAATTGGTAATCTCTGTAATAATGCATACCACTATTTGCTCGATCCAACAATTGGTTGCTTCCACTGCTGATCTTATGAGGTTGGAGGAAAATGTAAATAATATCTACATTCATTAATTTATATTATCACATTAATAGGTTAATTAGTTGAATCAAGGGACCAAGTTCAATGTGAATCTCGATCAGTATTAATTCCCATTTTCAAACTGCTTGTCTTCATCATCAAGCATGTTTGAGAAGTATGCATGCATCTTACGATAAGCACAATATATATATCACTTATGGGACTATTTTTTTCCCCCGTTTAATTTACTATGTCTTTCTCATTCAATTATTTATAAATATAAATGGTGATATATATAATTGTGCGATGTTATTGTCATTTTGCAATTATTGTCCTTCACTTACCCAACCCTCAACTCACCCATGAACCCCTTAAAACTCACTGATCCCAAAATATCCCCAAACCTAGCTTATCCTGTTTTATTTGTTATTCAGCACATATTACCTTTGAGCACCGTCACGCGCTGCTCCCGGGAGACTGAGAGAATCGTAGTACTAGTCAATATATTTTCCTATTTGTCGTGTACCATGAATCTCTGTAGTGGGGACCAACCAATCCTCCAATGACTAGCCAGTTGCCACTTACAAATTATTTATGCATTCCAATTTCCAATATGTCCCGGCCATGGAGGTCTACTCATCACTTTAATTTGATGTGCTAATTAATTAAGAAATTAACCAAAAACAAATGAATTAAAGAAAGCTTCTTTATCTCGATCGAGCAGGGACTCAGAGTAATTAAGGGCACTTTTGTTTAATTAATTAATCTAAGACAACCTTAAGTGCTGCCTTGTAGTCACACGGCAACATCTGTCTCTGTCAAAATATGGGGTACCAAGGATATATATACATATATATGTAGTACTCAGCGATATATCCTTTGATGTTTATTCTTTTTCGATCTTTTTCACGATATATATATATATATATTTATGTTTGCTAGCCTGTGTCTCAAAGAAAAATTTGGAAGGGACAAACTTTTGTGCTAATGATAATTATAATCTGTTTCATTAATATAGGTTCGAATGAATAAAACTACTTTACACAATGATTTGCATGGTTAATTGAAAATAAGTTCCATGTGAGGAGACCTATATATAGACAGGAACCCAAAACCATGTTTGTATTCAAGTTGGGCTTTGACTAGCTTGAACCCATACTAATATTAAGCAGATATATATATGTCATCTAAGCCCACTAATATTGAAGACCAATAGTAATCCAAGGGAAATCTTACTTATTAGCAAGAAAAAGAAGTTAAAAGTAAGAACAAACAAATAAAGTAAATAGGAAAATCAATTGGCATTAACCTAAGCGGTTGAGAAAGGATAAGATAATAAGTTAAGAATTAAGATTATGATAAGTTTATGGTTCAATTCATCCCGATGTAATAGAAAAAAAATAAACATGAGTTTTCATATTAAAAACTCAATAAGAGAAATCCGTTATTGCTAAATGCTATATTAATATCCTACAATATATATCAGTACAATATTTCCAATTCATGAAAACCTAGCATATATGTATCTTCAACTCGTTCAATCTTCTCAGCCTTGACGAGATTTAGTACTGACTCAAAGGTATGTGTGGAGCAGCGCAACGTGATTGGTCCCTTACCCACGGTTGCCACATTAACTTCTTGGAAAAACTGATTAAGCAATGCTTGAAACATTATGGAACACAAATACGTGATTGGAACCACATATCGTTTTTGCTCTTCTTCTTCACCCAGTACGTAAATTTCCAAAAACCCACTTGGAACGTCGACCTGATCTGCAGCTTTTTTATCACTTTCTTTCTTGCTAATTGTCCTCCGGTCTTTGCAGCCACGATGCTTCTTCATCAGCCTTAACTTTGCGATTATTGACTGAAATTTCTCTCCAATTTTCATCTCTTAAAAACCCTAAATCTTGTAACTGACAACACTTAATGAATTAGCTAGGCTTGTACATGTGTATGTAACATTTAACGCACTCTTATGTATATACTAGTCTAGTACTCTTTAACATATTCCTCATTCAACTCAGAATACTTAATAATCTAGGTTTCATTCGGATTTCCTTTTGGTTACAGGAATAATCTGCACGTACGTCTTAATTAATCAAATCAACGCTAGCTCTTGATCACATCTAGTAGTCCAGCCGCCTTTTGGATATCTTGCCAATAAATTAAAGCCATGTGGCAATTGCAAGCCATATTCCAGGAGGACTAAGTTAATTTCCTTATATATATAATTTATTCATCAAATCCTCACTCTATTATCTGTTTCAAAAGTCTTAGCTCGATCATACATACCAAAGTCGCTAGAGTTAAGAAAAACCCTAGCTAGCCTTTTTGCCCAACAACAGTTCAATTCATCATGGATTCACTAAAGTTGTTTTGTAGGAAAATCTGCACTTTTTCCAGCAAGTTAGGTTTAAGCCACTCCAAGAGTACTCATCGAGTTCGAAAAGGCTACATACCTGTATACGTCGGTCAAGAAGGGAAGATATAGGAAGTTCCATTGAAATATTTCTCGTTTCCAATATTCCAAGAATTGATTTTGGAGTCGCAAGAAGGTGATCTCGAACTCAAGATTGAAGGACATATCATGCTTTCGTGCAGCACTCAGATGTTTGATCAATTCTTGAACCAACTTGCCCAACAACATTAGTTTATTAGATATGTTGAAATTTGTACCAAAATTTATTTAATGTATGTGCCAGTTAGTTTTAATGTTTTTATGTATCCAAAATTTTATAATGAAAATATATATTTCATTAATTCTTTATTATATTTGCATGGCTACATGAATATACAAGTTGATTACTTTTCTTGAAAATTAATTCTTTGGCAACAAATTAATTTCTTTAGATTGAAATCTATTTAATTATATAACATATATTTTCTTTTATTTCAATGTATGGTTTAGTGAAAGAGCAGGAATTCTGAGTTGGGGACTAGTGTTGTTTGGTGCTTAGGCCGGATTGAATTAGATATGTTAACTGTGACTTAGATTTATATATATTTAAGGAAGAATTAAGATGTAGAGTGTCTTTTAATTTGAAGAAATAAGATAAATTAGTCATAATGGAAATCTTATATATCCCCATTAATCAAATCACACCGGCCATTTTTATGAGGATTAATTAGAAGGAATAAGTTTCATTTTATGACTAATTTATATTTTTTCCACATTCTAGCTTCATTCAAGTTAGGAGAATGTTCTTTAAATACAAAATGAATTTGGTCATTTAACATATTCAATTATAGACATCAAGCGAAATGTTAGAGAATAAGAAGATGAGACTTAATTAAGTAGTGGATCGAAGAATGTAGATGAAGATTGGATTGGGGCTAGCTAGGAACCCACTGTAATTCAACATTGATCGATAGCAGGGCCCTACTTGCCCATATCTCTCTCTTTTCCGCAGAAAAGGAAATTCAAAGAAAATATAGATTGAGAAGTCAGAAAAAACAAGAAAAAAAAGGGGCTATTGGAAAAAACGTGGAAATAATTAAATTTTTCTTCATTTTTTTTATAGTGACTAATTTTAAACACCCTACTCACCAAAAAAATTTGTCTAAACCCCCACCCATCTATAAACTCTTTCAAAACCCCCTAAAACTTATAATCCTAAATTACCCTTCTGACGAATGCTGACGTCCCTGTAACTGTATTTTGGTGAAACTTTTTTTTTTTTTTTTTTTTTAATTGAAGTTTTTGCTAAAACTCAATATTTCACTAAAACTAAAATCAAACACTGAAATTGAATTTCATTATACTAAAACTGAATTTCAAAAATTCAGTTACACTGAAACTGAATTTCAAGAATTCAATTACACTGAAACTGAATTAAGTGATAAAACAATTACACCTTAATTAAAAAACAATTACACCTTTACTAAAACAATTACACTTCACTAAAACAGTTACACCTTTACTGAATTCCGTTTCACTAAAAAGAACACAGCAACCTTATCAAAAAAACNATTCTCGGACCTCGAATTGAGCTTTTAGGATTCGGGGGAGGCTGAACAGCAAAAAAAAACACCCAACCCGCCGCCACAAGTGGCGGATCTAGCGGTTGCAGCGGCAAACCAACCTGAAAACCAAGATTTGAGTTAAAACAACCCAACCAATAGCAAGAGCAGGTCGAGGGGACAAATATTGATACCTGGATCGACAGAAAACACCACCGGAGTCGACTCAAAAACCGTCGGAGAAGCCGCAGCTTTGTAGCTTCGCAAAAGCCGTGCCTAGTGGTGGTCGGAGTGAGGAAATGGCATGGAGAGACTCAACGTGAAGAGAGGAAGATATTGGTGCTAGAGCTAGGTTGCGACGCTGTCGGAAAAGAGAGATCGCCGGCGAAGGCTTCGCTGCTGTTTGGCGTCGTTCCATCGCCGTCGAGGGTCGGTTGGATGATCGGTGGGCACCACCGTGTTCGTCGCGAGGAGAGGAAGCTATTGGTGCCAACCGGTTTCGTCCCCGTTGGCTGCCAGACGACGGCGATATCGCCGATCAACAGGCGCGGGGAGAGAGAGTGACGAGAGAGAAGAGAGAGATCGGGTTGGGGGAGAGAGAAAGTGATTTCCAAAATAGCTGGGCTTGATATTTTTTTAAGGTTATAATTGGAATATTGAAAACAAAAGGGGGTCAAACCTAGCTGGATATAGTTGACCAGGGGGTTTTGGGAGAGATTAAATCCTTAATAGGGGGTTTTGAATTAATTTAATTAAGGCCGGAGGTTTTGAATTATTCAACTTCAAAAGTGGGGGTTTATAATAATTTACTATTTTTTTTATGCTATATACGAGTGAGTGAATATACAAGGCCTTTATGCAGAAAACCTACAAGAATAGTTCTTAATTAAAAGAAAGCAAAAACCAAAAGATCCCGAAGAATTTGATTTCCTACAATCCCGGTAAAAAATGACACAAACAATAGTACTTTTCCATATACTCACATAATCAGACAACTAACAGATTGATTTTGCGTGTAAGAGGATAATAGAAAATCCCAAAATCAGTGTCCAATTAGCCATGCCTCTATATATATAATTTGCATTTTAGAATATACATGTTATTTTTTGAATTGCATCCAATCAATATCACACGTTTTCACAACCTATAAATAGCACTAGTCGACTGCACTTGCGAATCAGAGTACACTGTACACATCTTATTCCACACCATCTTCCTCTGAACTTTGGCTTCTCATTTCATTTCCTTGACAAAAAATCTCTGTCAAGATGGGAATACTAAGCTTCTGCTGTTGCTCTATCTTTCTCGTTGGACTGGTTCTTTTGGGCATCACTGTTGGTATAATATCCAGGACCATAATTAATGAGCTTGTTCGGATTAAACAGCCCAACTATCAAGTCACCAATGTCTCGCTCACCCATTTCAACTTGACCAATGTCGTGTTTACCCAGTATAACATGACCACCAATAACACCTTCCTCCAATACAACCTAAGCCTCAACATTTCCATGCAAAACCCTAACAAATGGGTCGGCTTCCACTACGATCGACTCGTAGCCGTGGCCTTTTTCAGGGCCGCGACTATGATCAGCATCCCGCGTGATCCGTTCGACCTAGGGCACAAGACTGGGTTTCTGGTGGGTCCAATAGTGTTCATTGGGAACCGCTGGGCGGGCCCACTTGGGATTGATGAGGTGGTCAAGTTGAAGAATGCTAGGGTTTTCGATATCCCTGTGAGGCTCTATGTCAAATACTGGTCCAAGGGTTCTGCTAGAAGGTCTAATTATGAGCACACGGTGGTGTGTACTTTGAGGGTTCCCCTCACTAATATTACTACCGGACAACCTCAAGAACGTTTTAGCATTACCAATTGCATTCCAGAGAAGAAATAGTTTGTTTCATGTTTAATTATTGGATTCCGATCACTGTTTATTATTGTCTAAGTCCTATTGTACGTTAATGCTCTTTAATATGCTCTCTAACTCAATAGTAGCTATATATAAATAATGGTTATGGTGATCATGTGGTTAATTGGCTTTGTAGATTCAAAATATTATGTTTCTTTTCTCAAATTAATTAATAAAGAAACAATTTCTTTCCATATGCTTATAGTACTATGACTCTTTTATGGCGCTATTCGAACCCAATATTTTTATTTCTATCCCCACCTAATTTGGTGTCTAACAAATTAAGATACTCAATGAAGCCGATGATCTCGTTAATTGATTACCATATATTGTGACGTTCATTCTTGATGATCACATGGTTTTATTTGACAAAGTCAACTGAGTGTTGATAAAAAGTGCACATGCGAGTTGGCTGTGGCTTCTGAGTTTTCCTCGGAGGTGTAAAGGATTGTTTATAGTGGTTTTGGCCGAGTCAAATTTGTGAGACACGAACATCAGTGGCAAAAGCAAGGCATTCGAAAACACAAAGATGAGAAAAGACAGGTGGCTTGGAATAGAGAACCGCGAATGGTGTTTGTTGCTTAAGTATATGCCACCGAGTGATTCAAATTATGATTCCAGCAAGGAACTCCTTACAAATTAATGGATAGGTTTCATTTTTTGAATTATAAAGACTTCCTTTTGGGTTCAATTAATTATTAAGATTTGACAAAAAAAAAAAAGAATTATTAAGATTTAATTAACCTTGATTAGCAAGCTAGGAACCTTACAAAATAATACTGATTCAATTAAGGGTTCCAATCTAAAAAAAGGTATATATAAGCTAAATTAACGCACGTAATTGTATACTGTATTTGTTAAGGATTAATCTCCACGTCATAGTTAAATTAACGCGTTTGACCATATCCATATGATTCTTCAATCACTGACTGTTCTAGTTTTGCATAAATAGCTAGAAAAGGCCTTATGTCTCGAAGACTTCAACGTAGGGCACAAGAATGACGACCCATTAACCACATTGTTCAAGGGTCAGGGCTCGGTGGCTCTTGGGGATGTTTCCAAGTTTCAAAATACTACAGTTTTTTATATTGTTTTGAATATGAATGTTAAGCATTGGCCCACTCTTGGTAGACACAAGATTACTGAGGAAGGACCAACTGCAAGGAAGATTAGGTTCATGTTTAGTTTGTTGTACAGAGAATTCTACAATCACATCTTTTAATATATGGATCTAACGGGGTTAGATGTACAAGGTTGTATTATTGTTGGACTCTTGTTGAATATATTTTTTTTCATTCACAAATTAATAAAGAACAAATAATTATTTCTGTATTCATATAATTGGTATATGATTTTTTTTTTTTTGTTTACTTTCAAATTTAAAAGATACATTCTTCTAGCTTATTGGTTAATCTGCAAAAGGAACATGTTGCTGCATGCTACGAACCTGTTCTTAGCATGGTTAAATGTTCTTGAGGTACATCTGTGAGACATTACAGAAATGTTTGCGACCGTACAATCTAGTGTCTATAAAAAATAAAAAGAAGTAAATATCTCACTCTGATTAGTTTGAACTCTGTTCAGGCTTTGGGCAATTGAATTTCATTTTGCAGCCTTCAACATTGGATTGGAGATTGTTCTTCAGATGTGTTCACTGCAACATACCTCCCCTAACCAATTTCATTTCTGTATGGGATTGAGTTGTACATGGCAGACAATATATTGAACCTTTCAAGGGTTCTATCATTCAACCTTTGCCACACCTCCAGCAGGCATGCTGCTTTCTGCAACTCTCTCCATCACAAACCTGCAATGAATAATAGCAAAATCCACATTCACAGAAAAACAAGTAAAGCAAAGCATTAATCACCACGCCAACATTGACTAAAACTTTGTAGCATGTCCACAAAGTCTAGTTTATAGTCAACAAAATACCCAAATATTTCAAAGAAGTACCTTGCTAATTTGTCCCGTGATGATTGTAAGATGTATATTGAGAGTATAAAGGAAAGCATGAGACCTGTTGGATGCATGAAGATATTTAGTATCACTGTTGTCAGAAAAGCTCTACGTCTGTAGGCTGCCTCTCATCAAATTTTATGCACAGATCATTAGTGTGGATTTCTTGAGAGTCAAATGACTGTACATTCTCTAAACCATCGGTTTGAAGATAAGGCTTGCAGGTAGGAATTAGGATCATAAATGAAATAATGAATACACTATTAACATATCCAATTAGATCAAGCACAGGTTTTTACCTGATCCAAACAGTACAAAAAATCCAGCAGTTACGTCTATCTCTGATTGCTCCTCCCTGTATGCAGACAACAAAATAATGTCACAATTTACGTCGTCTAAAATCTGGACTCCTAAGATTTATACAAATCATAGACAAAAAAAACAAGCACAGAAATGGTATGTTATCTGCGTTTTGTCTTGAAAATGAATAATACATAAAATTCAAATATTAAGGTTTATTGAAGTCTACAATTGCAATGCATATCCATTACAGCCACCTAATTTCTCACTCACAAAGAGTCTATTGAAGATGAAACTTAAGGCCAACTATATCAGTAACCTCCATACCAATAAAGATCATATTCTACCAAAGAAACTACCCTGGATGGTTCAGCAGGACTGTCCAACAATAGCTAGTGTTCATGGTCTACACTATCACAGGTTGAAGGATCTGCCAAATACACAGAATGCTTTACCTGATCCCTCAAATTAAAACTAATGAAGGTGTGAGTTGAGATAATCAATTCACCTAATAAGGACATGACCACAGAATTTCAAAGCATAAGAATGCTATACCTAAAGAAATTCTATTGGTTTTATGAGAAGAAACCTAATAAAAAATAATTTGTGAATCCTATCTTTATGATATTGAAGCACATCCATAAGGAATCTTCAGGTATTGTGTGTGCGAGTATGTTACACAAAGTCAACAAGTTACCATAACTCTCAAAGAATTGTTATTTCAAATGCTCAAATTGTCTCCTCTGCTTTTCAAATGATTTTTAATACAAATGATCGAAAAATAAACCACAAGGTACTAATTTTAGAAAAACAGAAAAAAAGATACTGCCTACAAAACCAAAAACCAATAAATATACTGCTAAAAGATAAGTGAAGTAATACTAACCATGTATATCTGACCAGCACATGCTTTGGCCAGTCCTGAGGATCCCAAAATTGTTTATGAATATTTGGATGAATTTCTACATCTGCTCAGGACAGAAGAATTTAAAACTGTGATAAGAACTCCTCAAGCCAGAGCAAAATTAACACTACAAATATCCCTGCTTTTTTCTTTTCCAAAAAAGCAAGTTAGAACTATTACAATGATTTTGGGGAGTCAGTCCTTCTATTCTACTGGCCAACGAAGTGACACAGACTTAATGGTCCAATAAGGACTGACCCAAATGGTGAAGAAATTAACTGACGGAAAACAGGATGAAGTGCCTACACTACAAGACAAGCCCTTCCAAAGGGCCTGGTGAATTCACTATGAGAACCAAGATTACTGAACCAGATTAAGGAATGAGAAAAAATGGTATTACATACAGCGGTGAGGCATATCCACAACTTTAGCAGTGACACCAAGCAAATCACTTCCTGAATACCTCTGTATTGCATACAATTTTATCACAATAACAGACTAGTCAGATAAAAAAGACAGATACTACCTTCTTTCTTTTCTATTTAACTAGAATTATAACAGATATCCAAATTTTCAGAATCAGTATTTGTATATCAATGAACCATATTGTTTAGGTAGGCTACTATCTTCCATTTCCTCAAAAGATGATGACAAAGTAAATATGATGAAACTTGAAATCCTCATAAACAAGACTTACCAAATGCACGTCAATCATTGGAACCTCCGAACTTTTCCGATTTATGACAAAAAGCCATGGAATTAAAAACTTTTCTCTCCCAACTTGAAATGACCTGCATGAGAATTATTATTCTTTCGGTAAGCATGATTTTGAGCCAAGGCTAAGGAAGTGTCGTAACCATAAATTTACAAAGACTGTAATGTATTAACTAATTCTTAAGAGAGACCCTAAGAGTTAACATGTAAATTGTCGAGGCTATTGTTGAAAATTTATGTCTGTTATCACATAAATTGGATGTCAAATGAAATTTAAAGGACAATGTGTTAGTAATTTTAACAGTATAGACTTGAGATTTTTCACTTCCAAAAGTACAAATACTCACATTTTGTAGGCATCAGCGCCTGTGTAACCCATCGGCTTTGCTATGGGAATCAACACCTATAAATTTATACACCAGAAAAATAAATAAATAAATAAATATGCGAACCATTGCAAAACAACCAAAAAGAAAACAAAAGGAAAACCCTAATTGAGATAAATGAAAATGGAAAGCAGGTTGAGGTTACCTCACGATTCACAGCAAATATTGGGCAATGTCGACCGATCATGTCGTGCCATTCAGTTTTCATCTGAAACCATCAAATCCAACAAAACCCATTAAACATTGAACCATAATTGAATACAATATTTCAGAGAGAGAGAGTACGGACAGAGTGGTAGAGACCCATCTTGCTGATGGGGATGATGTCACCTGGCCTGTAAGCAACAGAAACAAGAGGCATAGAGCAAGACAATAGCAGCAGAAGCAAAAGCGAGAGAATCGATCTCCCTCCACCTCCTACCATCCTGTAATTTCTATCACTCCCAACTTTCGCTCGATCTTCTAAAGTTGTATATTTGTTCAAGTTAAACACTCGAGGTTGCAGGTCGATGGAGTAGAGAGCAGTCTGGCCGAAATATGAGGGAAACGTCATTCGGGTTAGCGCATTAGTCCAGGCCCATAACAGAAAGAGAAGAGTTGGGCCGGGCCGGCCCGATGACCCATGTTTCTCGTGTGCTAAGCATTAGAGGAGAGAAACCATGGGCACTTGTAGTGAACTAGTTATACTTTTCTTCCTTTGTCAATGGAGAAAGTTTTGGAGGGGAGGAAAATTATATTATTTATATATTTTATTTTTCAATATTAGATCTATAATGTCATTAAGTAAATTTCCTTTGTGAATTGTCACATAAAGTTTTGGAGGGGAGGAAAATTATATTATTTATATATTTTATTTTTCAATATTAGATCTATAATGTCATTAAGTAAATTTCCTTTGTAAATTGTCACATAGGTCTAATATACTCGCATTAGTTAAAATGATATACGTAAAATAAAATTTCTTTAAATAGAAATTTGAAAGTAAATTTGTTCGAATTGTTAAATTATATTATAAGATAAATCTTATATTTTATTGAATAGAAATATCTCTTTAAAAACCTGCTATTTATACATACATGTGGTAAGCTATCGTAAACTAGTAAATATCAAATTAGCGCCGCGCCATGTAAAGTATCCATATCCATTCTTATTTCTTTGTAAGAGAATTTAAAAATTAGACTAGAATTTGACAAATTTAGCATATAAGAATATCAACCTAACCTGCCTACTTTCTCTATCAGCTTTCAATTTGTTTCTTATTTTTAATACCATTTGCACTCTTATTTATCAATTTATTAACTTTCTCTATAAACTTTCTCTTTTGACCTTTAACTCTTTTCACATCACACATGTATCACGTGTGAATAAATTCTTTAATATTTATCATACAAATAAATGATAGTAGCTCATTTAAAAAAACTTAGAAGAGACAAATGAATTAGAAAAAAGACATGGAATTATATTATATATAGGAGAATGGTGAGTAACCCCACATTCCCTTTATTTTGAAATAGGGTTACTCTCAAGTGGCTTGGGATATTGATAAGTCCGGGGCTTGAGCCTTGGAAGTAATTAAATAAATATAATAAATCTAGAATTGGAGCCTTGAAGGTAACCATTTCCATTTGTAGGAGCCTCTCTTCTCCACTTCACTCCCAATGTGGGGAATCTCTAGACTCTAGCTGAGGCCCTCCCTCCCCAATCATTATAACTAGGGTCAAATGGTCAATTAACTAGTAAATGGGGAGCTTAGTTACACCTGACCCAGTGGACTAATCCCCTTAGAAATAATTTTTAAAAATATATATAAAGTGGAGCATTTATATATGGGAAAAAAAAAAAAAAAGATGGAGCANAAAGTAAAACGTTGACGTTTAAGCTCGAAACGGTAAATCGGAAGAGGGAAACACAAGAGAAAACGGAAGGCGAGGTGGGAACCAAAGAAAGAAACGAGAGAGAATCAGACAAGACTACAACGACAGATGCTTTTATATGTTTTATAGTTTTCGCTGAAAAAAAAAAAAAAAATTGAAAAAACCTAAACATAAAATCGACAACCCACTCATTAGTCGTTACTAAGCTCTTGGGATCTTTCATCTGAGGGAAAAAAAAAAAAACCACTCCGTCTCCCGATTGCAAACCGCTGTCGTTTCATTGCAATCAACACGCCGTTTTGTTCGTCAATCTTCCGTGCCCATCATCCCAACAATCTGATCGAGATCAAGTCCCATTTCTCATGATCAACCGTCGATTTCCAATTCGATTCGTCGCCGTCGTCATGCTTGTACGGTCAATAGGTGCCGTGGCGTGAGGTGAGGAATTCAGGCCTTTTTTGGTAATTACCTGAAATTCGTTTAATTGATGGGCGATCTTCGGGAATGGTCGCCTGAGCAAAACAGCGTCGTGTTGGAGGAGAGGCCGTCCTCGTCCTCGTCCGTGTCGTCATCGCCTTCGTCGTCAAATCAGACGGCTATTATCGCCGATTACTGGCAGAGAGCCGAGGAAGCGACGCAGGGGGTTATAGCTCAGGTGCTGCCCACTGACGTGTCCGAGAGGCGAAGGCAAGCGGTCATTGATTACGTCCAGAGGCTCATTCGAGGTTGTCTTGGTTGCGAGGTTAGCATTTTACATATATGCGTACGTATAGATATACAGACCCCTGTGAACGAATCATCATCATCTTCAAGTTGAATTTAGTGGTTTAGGATGTGTTAGGAAACTGCAACTTATAATTAAACATGTACAGGCCAAGCTTTGTGAACATTCCATTGTTTGAGAATTACAGGAGGGTGTTTTTACAAGAAAAATGACTGCTAATTGAAGCACTCCTTAGTTTAATTGGTGTAAATCAGCATAAAGTTTGGACCTTGAGTTTTGTCTGTAGCTAATCCAGTTGATTGGTTAAATTTGGTTTTACTTGCTGTCTATGACTACCTAGGTCTTTTTGGTTCAATCCTCATTACTTGTCATACATGGATTCATATAGCTAACTTTCGTGTAAATAGCTGAAGTAACCATTTGGGTCGGCAAGCCATTAATGCAGATAGCTATGTGATCTTTGGGTTAACCATTGATGCAGACTGATTTATACTCAATTTTGTTGCAGGTGTTCTCATTTGGGTCGGTACCTCTAAAGACCTATCTGCCTGATGGAGATATTGATTTGACTACTTTTGGTGGTCTAAATGTTGAGGAGGCTCTTGCCAATGATGTTTGTTCTGTCCTTGAAAGGGAAGATCAAAATGGGGCTGCTGAGTTTATGGTGAAGGACGTCCAATTAATTCGGGCAGAGGTTTTTAGCTTTCACCCCGTCTTTCATTAAGCATCAGTGTTTGTGTCAAACTTGTATCATATCCATTTTTGCTTCCTTTAATAGCCATGTAATTTTATTTAAGGTATATCCTGTCAATAATCCTTATGTTTTCCAAAAATGATGGGAACCGGCTGGGTGAAAACTGGAAACGTATTGACATGAATGGACCTCCTTTTCACAAATATCCAAGCCTATAAAAATTGATCACACTCTAAAAAATGACCAAAGTTTAACATAATTTCCAAAACTGTAGAGGCTTGTTACCTGGCATGAATAAATGAAGGTTTTATCATTTTTTTGTGGGTACTATTTGTGAGAAGGAGGCCCATTCATCTCAGTACTTCAACACCAGGCCCATTCCTGTCATTTTGAGAAATTTGAGGATTTGGAGTAATTTACCCTTCTATTTATATTGCTTCTTTATATTCTCAGTTTATTGCTGTTTTAGCTATTGATGGTGCTTAAAGATTTATTATGGTAGGAGGAAGCTACTAAAAAATTATCATTCTGCTCTCACTCATTTAAAGTTACGTCCTTCAGTCATCAAGTTTCTGGATTTCATGTAGATCTTCTAAATGCACCACAGCACTGATCAAATGGTGCGGACCTAGTCAAAGACTCAAATCCCTGATGCCATTGCATGGCATGGCATACAGCTATTACATATCTAGTTGAAACTTTCTAAAATGGATATCGTGAAAATAGACCAAATAACAATGTAGAGAGAGGGATTGATTGAATAGGGCAATGACTTACATAGGTAAATTTTATAATGAGACCATGGTTGTTGTCATATTATCCCATACCTTCAGCAGTGTGCTCTACTCTTCATAAGATAGGGTGGGGTTTGTAGATAGCCATAGATTTTTTTATTTTTTTTATTTATGTAGTAGAAGATGAAGGGGGTCAATTAGTTTACAAACAGTGAGCTATATATGTTGTTTCTGATTTGAATTTGCTTGGGCATAGTCTTAGTGTTCAGTGTTGTAGGTGTTTTGATGGCATTGTCATATTGCTTTACAACACCCATGTCAGCTGTTATTTTGTCAGTACAATCTTTTACCATGTTCACATCTACTGTGTACCAATAAAGCCCCTGAAAGTACAAAATTTTGAGTAAATTTATGCTTGCATGTTCTATTTCAATTAACTTGTTATCTTGAGTCCCTTTCACTTGTAAGGCACAACTTCATTGCATACATGAATGCACACACAGAGAGACACATACACAAATACACAGGTACGTAGATGAATGAATTGGTAGATAAATATTGTCTTATCTGATATCTTATAAATCTTACTGACTTGAAACTGCATGGATTTCAACTATTGAAAAATTGACAGCTGGTATAACTTAATATTAATGCTACCTGTGTATGCCCAGTAAGTTTATGTTTTGAGTGCTAGTATGTCATGCAATTTCTTTTCCTTTAAATTAAAGTTCATTAAATGCATGTTTATGAGGTTATTTATTGTTCTTATTCTAATAAGTTAACTTTTGATTTTCCTTGGTAAAGAATATTGGGTTTCTTGTGGCAGGTTAAGCTTGTAAAGTGCCTTGTGCAAAATATTGTGGTTGATATTTCCTTCAATCAGTTAGGAGGGCTGTGTACATTATGCTTTCTTGAGCAGGTAGTCTTCCATGTAAAGCTGAATTATAAATGTAGTTCAATTCGTTACATATGAACTGAATCAGCCACCAGATTTAGTTTATATAAATGGTTGCTTTAATTGGAAGCTCTGCCATTTCCGGTGCAATTTTGGTTTGTTGTCTTTTGTAGTAAATATATGCTTTAGAACTGATAACCTCGAAGGATGGATTGGTACACCTGTTGAGTGGTGACTCCACCCTCTTTTTCCTTTTTCAAGCCATTTTATAATTTTTGCTTTCGATCTTTTTGCTTTGGTGATCTGAGTGGTTTCTGATTTTTGCATTTGTATCCATGGTGCCTTTTTCTCCTAATCTCATCCCTGGAGCTGCTTATTGTACAGGTTGATCGCCTTATTGGCAAAGATCATTTATTTAAACGCAGTATTATACTGATTAAGGCTTGGTGCTATTATGAGAGTCGAATTCTTGGTGGCCATCATGGTTTGATTTCTACATATGCTTTGGAGACTTTAGTTCTGTATATCTTCCATCTCTTCCATTCATCTTTGAATGGTCCTCTAGCGGTGAGTGCTTGAAGGATTTAGCACTACTATGCCACACATATATGGTGTAAATTTAACTCGTTTTTCAACGTTGTATAGGTCCTATATAAATTCTTGGACTACTTTAGTAAATTTGATTGGGACAACTATTGTATCAGCTTGAATGGTCCGGTTCACATATCCTCACTTCCAGAACTCTTGGGTGAGTGGCATCTTTTTGCATTTGTGCCATGCTATATGGGTGTATGTTTTTAATTGAGATTCTTTACTGTCCTTTTTGCAGCTGAGACGCCAGAAAATGGTGGGGGTGAGCTACTTCTCAGTAATGATTTTCTCAAGGGATGTGTGGAAATGTTCTCAGTTCCTTCCAAGGGATATGAGACAAATAGAACATTTCCGCAAAAGCATCTTAACATAGTTGATCCACTTAAAGAACATAACAACCTTGGCCGGAGTGTGAGTAAAGGTGAACTTCATTTCCCAATCGGCCTCTTATATTTTTCTTATTTAGCATGAAAGAAATATTGAAGGTTCTTGAACTAATAATGCAAAACAGTTAGGCACCATCCTTGTATTAAATATTCAAAATAACAATTTTTTATGATGGATTAGTTGTCTAAATAACTTTTATTTTCTTGTGGAAATATTTATCTACTTGTGTACTGGCTTAAAGATTAAAATCTGGTTACATCTTAAACTGATCAGAAATGGTTCTTGAAGGCTCATGAGATTGTTGCAGTTGAGAAATAATGTCATTTGTTTTCGGCGGATCACATTTTCCATTGACTAGTTGATGATAACCTGCATTCCTACATACAGGAAACTTTTACAGAATAAGGAGTGCTTTCACATTTGGTGCTAGAAAACTAGGGCGCATCCTTTCCCAGCCAGAAGGAAACATAGATGATGAGATTCGAAACTTTTTCTCAAACACATTGGACAGGCATGGCAGCGGACAGAGGCCTGATGTCCAAGATCCTGTCCCACTGTCCGGATATGATGGGTTAGGTTCTGCATCGTTATTAGCAAGTACAGAGTCACAGGAAGATCAGAATATTTATGAATCAGAACCTGCCAATTCAAGTGGCATGATTGGGGAATGTGGGTTAAATAATGAGGGATCATGGCACGGTGGAGTTGCAAATGTTAAGATACCCGGTCCAGCTGGGAACGAACAACATAAAAGCAATATGAAGGTGGCATCCCCAACGTTTTCGGAAACTGACAGTTCTGCTAATGGAATTGCTGTTTCGGAATACCGTCTCATGGGGGATGCGAAAGACCTTGCTACCTCCAGATTTCAAGGTCTTACAATTTCAAATGATGCTCAAAAACCTTCCCCATCTAGTGACGAGGTCAGTGTATCTCCTTTAGGTAAAGCACAACACGCGCCTCGTCTCTATTTACCTCACTCATCAAATGGAAACGGGGGCATCAGTAATGGAAATCAAGAACAGCAACTTCCAGAAAGCCTTGGTTCTGCTGAGAATGGGGATGACAACCAGGATGAGAATCAGTTGGTTTGTAATCATGAGGTTTTGTCTCCTGTTGGATCCAAAAACCATTTTTCACGGTTGAGTTCTGTTGTGGGTTCCTCTGAAGACTTCTATCCTAGTTACTCTGGTTATGCGATGTCAAGTAGCACTGCTGGAAGTCCTAAACCTTTCAACTCTTTGTCAGATCTCACTGGGGAATTTGATAGTCACTTATGTAGTCTACAATATGGCCGTTGGTGCTATGAGTATGTGGTAAATCCAGGGATGTATTCCATGCCGCCTCCAATGCTCTCACAGTTTCCGAGCAAGAAGTCATGGGATGTAAATCGACAGTCAGTGCAACTCAGGCAGAATGCATTTTCCCAGATGAATGCCAATGGTCTTGTCCCTAGACCAGCATTCTACCCCATGAACCCACCAATATTACCAAATGGTGCAGGCTTTAGTGTGGAAGAGATGCCAAAGCCACGAGGAACAGGAACTTACTTTCCGAATACGGTATACTCATTCTAAGCCTCTGAAATGGATTTATTTTTAGGGTCGGATTGCTGTTTATCTGGTGGTAATTTACTGTTTCTCTTTCTAGCTAAATGTTTCAGTTAAGTGCTTTTATGCATAAAATTTTGCAGAACCATTACAGAGATAGGCCCATGACAAGGGGAAGAAATCAAGCACCAGTGAGGTCTCCTCGTAACAATGGTTATCATGTGACACCACCTTTAGAGAATAATGTACCCGAGAGAAGCAGTCGTGAGCTGTCACAAGCACAAATGTCACCTCATAAAGGCGGGGGAAAGACTGGGTCCTCAGATAATTTCTCTGGTTCCCCTAGAAGGAAAGCATACCCTTATGCTAATGGTTCAACGCATCCCTCTGAGCAATTTGTGGAATTTGGGTCAATTGGGCATCTACCATCGGAGACACCCACGAGTGGCAGGCAAACAAACTCTGGCTCATCTGTCGGTCAAAACTTGAGTGCCAGCCAAGCATCGCCAGGGATGCAGATGACAGCTGAGTTGGGTACAGATCAAGATTGGTATGAGAATTTCATTGATTTTATGAATTTGTATCTGCCACTAGTGAACACAATAGGACTCTGTTTAAGCTTTTGTTGTTTGGACATGTAGGATTGCTGCGCAATCATACCGTTTGAAAGATGAAGACGATTTCCCACCTTTATCGGGCTGACTGCAGCATCAGGGGCGGAATAGAAGAGGGCCATGGCCCCTGCAAACTTTTGAAAAAAAAAAATTAATATAAAATGTAGAATACTAATGTGTTGAGTATGTGTGTCACTTGTAAATACATTTTTCTTCTCTTCTATTTTATTCTTCGATATAGTTAAATCAAATGCCACCTAACTGAAAGTTCACAACATCATTTGCATACTTGATCTTTATAGTTATGGGCAATATGAGCTTCTTTTTTTTTTATTCGGTTCATTAATTCTGAATATGTGGCAATACCCTTTTGAATCCTCATAGTATGTTTAATGCTTTTATCAAACAATAACAATGTGTTAATTGAACATATTATCCAGAAGGGAAAATAAACAGAGATTTTCAATGTGGAACGTGATGAATAATATTTTATTGAGTGACAAATTTGGAAAACTGTATCAGCACATAATGCATAGTATTTTATTTTTCTAAAATGAATTATTGTTTTAATCCACAATAAAATACGAATGGGTACTTACATGTTAACAAGCAAAGTCTACCAAACATTATAAATTAATCACACGCATGGAACGACACTCATTTTTGATAAAGCATGGGACACAACTTATTATGTCAACAAAAATTTTATATTTTTGAAAATCAGTTGAGGCAACACCTGTATGTGTACAGAGAAAGGATAAGAATAAAAAAGGTGGTCGGACTCTTTCAAAAAAGATGGATGTGAATATTTAATCAAAATGGAAAACCTGAAAATGAAAGATTGCAGCTTTGTCAACCATTCAATAGTGACTAAATCTTCCATGGGCATGCCCAATGCATCTCTCACATGAGGTGGGTCCCACAAACACCCATGGAAGAGTCTCTCTTCATTAGTACCAGAGCTGAAAACGAGTACCGTAACCATATATGCCTAGGTTTTAGTCCCACTAGGCTAGCAGCTCCACCTGAGGAAGTATATGTACACATATAATTGAACTTGATGACATATATATGCTCTCCCCTAACTCTAAAAATTAAATCAAATAACTAAAAACGAAAGAGGTCAAAGCCCTGCATCTACCCTAATAAACTACTTGATTTTTTTTTTTTTGTTAATAGATAATCTGTGTAGAATATCTCATGTTGTCGAGACTCGAGAATATAAAATTAATTTTAAAATATAAGATATCAAATATCTCAATTCATTGTCTTTTAATTTTGAATTAAATGTTCAGACTTTTATATAATCTAACATATTATGTATAACATTTAGAATAAAAAATTGTTATTGTTTTACTTGAAATTTTTTGTTAATAGATAATCTATCAAGAATTTATCTCATTAGAAAATCTAACCTTACAATATATAATGCATTGGACCTCTTCACTTATATCATATCGGAATCACAACCGTTAATAACATAAAATGTAAAATATCTAGAAGAAGAACATTATCCTCGAATTAAAGTCCTGGCATCTGAGTTCTGAACCCTTAACTGCTGAGCTAGGAGAGCTAGTTGCTCGATATTGTCCAGTGTCCAGCACATTATAACCTAGACAACCTCTTTTCCCAATACAATCACTGACTTATTGACCATAAATATTAACCAACACTGCCAGTAATAATATCAATATTACTGCATATATGTTTTGGAGTGTGGAATCCTTCAAATACCGTCAGCTCCGTTATATGGGGCCGGGGGAACCCAAACAAAAAACAATTTAGAACAAATAAAAAAATTTAAAGTCCTCCCAATTCTCTTTATAATACATTCCCACCCCCTTATATCTTTCCAAACTTGAAAGTCTCTCTCAAACTCAAACTCAATCCCAACTTTTTCCCCCTTTTGGGTTGATCAATCTATTTAGAGTGGCTCTTACAACCACAAATGGTACCATCAAAGCGTAGCCACAGATTCTTCAAGTTTAGGCATTCAATTAGCCAAGTTAATACATGCGTAAGTCGTACCTATGATCATTTCATTTTCTAAAGTAGTTTTAGAAATGAATCCTCCTCCACAAGCTTTCCTTCTCATGTAATTAGCTAGCTAGCTTTCAATTAACTTGTCTTCAGCACATCTATACTTGATTAGTTGACAAAAAATATTCTCTCTTCCCTACCACAACCACAACCACCTCTTAACAGTTTCCTCCATTTAGTATTCTCTTACTTAGAAGGATATATATTTTACTCTGTCTTGTTCTTAAATACTTGAGACAAATGGTTGCTAAGAAGTACGAGGTTTCAGGTGGAGTAGTGGAAATGGGTTGGATTATGCTAAGTGTTGATTACTCGAGGCTTTTCTGGTTGCTGTTTCGGGTCTTCTCCTATGAATACCATGAGGGAAAGCCTCGGATATTCTAGCAGATAACCTACCATTAAATCTCACTTACAAGCTTTCATACCATATAATTAGTACTAGCTAGTGCGCTCTTGAATTCTTAAGTAGTTTATAATTAACTAAGGACATACTAAATTTCGCCGGAGAGTTTCCGGGGTTTGCTTGATTTCTCAACCATGAACAACAAGACCCGGTTAGGAAGCTGTCGCGCCGATGCAGCCAAGCCACAGCCTCCTCCAGGATACGTCGAAACAGATCCATCTGGTCGCTATGGACGTGTAAGTAGTGCTTTCTCTCTTCTTAAATGAGGTTTTGAGTTCTCTGTGATACATGTACTTAATTTTTCTTCAAAATTCTTTTAGAAGTTGATGCCATAGTTGACTTAGCGGAAGAGGTAAAAATGATTCATGAATTACAAAATATGAGGTAATTACTTGTTTCGATCTGTTGCTGGTCAACGGTCAAGTGTGAAATGGTATTAATTTGGTTCAAAATTAATGAAATATTAAAAATTGTGTTGTCCAAGATTAATTCACTTGTATATTTTAATTAGCCAATTGGATGATGCACCTACCTATTCTAACCTTTCTTTGTCCTGCCTATTCATGGTGTAAAGAGACACTTCCTGTTCATAGTTTGTTAGAATTAATATAATTGGCACTGTGCGTGTGGAGAAATTATGAAGTAACTACCGTAATAGAATAAGCTTGTAATTAATGTAAGTGGATAGATAAATCCATGGTGACTAGCAATAATTAAGAGGGTACGTTTTAATTTTGCTCTAATTACTTGTAATTAAAGCAGTTCAGGGAAATGCTTGGCAAAGGGGCCATGAAGACAGTTTACAAGGCATTTGATGAGGTCCTCGGAATGGAGGTGGCTTGGAATCAAGTCAAGCTTGGTGATGTCTTTAGTTCACCAGACGAACTGCAGCGCCTATACTCCGAGGTTCACCTCCTCAAGAACCTCAATCACGACTCCATCATTCGATACTACGCCTCTTGGATCGATGTGAATCGAAGAACATTCAACTTCATCACTGAAATGTTCACCTCCGGCACCCTCCGAGAGTAAGTAGTTAACTACACAACATATAACAACTCATTATAATTATAAGATGAGGCCTCTGTAAACTCAAACGTCTTTAATTTAAACAGTTACAGACAAAAGTATCAGCGAGTGGACATCAGAGCTGTGAAAAGATGGGCCCGACAGATCTTACATGGGCTGGTTTATTTGCACGGATACGATCCACCAGTGATTCACAGGGACCTAAAGTGCAACAACATCTTTGTGAATGGGCATCTTGGACAAGTCAAGATTGGAGATTTGGGCCTGGCAGCCATTCTTCGTGGGTCCCAACATGCCCACAGCGTCATAGGAACACCTGAATTTATGGCACCCGAGTTGTACGAGGAGGAGTACAATGAGCTTATAGACATATACGCCTTTGGCATGTGTGTGTTGGAGATGCTCACTTCCGAATATCCATACAGCGAGTGCTCCAATCCTGCCCAAATTTACAAGAAAGTCACTTCTGTAAGTTTGGTCTTCATCGATGTGAACGTGTGATATTTCATTTTCGTAATTAACTATAGAGTTTCGTTTCATCATACAAACACATTTAATAGTGAAGAATCTATATTTTAATAGTGAAAAAGTGAATTTATATTCTAATAATAGAAAAGTAAACCCGTCAACATTTAAGAGTTACAAGTATATTTGTATGACGTTTAGTGTTTGCTTGTATTGTAAAAATTTTCTTAACCATGATCTAATTCTTAGTTTCTATCTATTTATTACTTACAGGGGAAGCTACCAAAAGCATTCTACAGGATTGAAGATTTGGAGGCTCAAAGATTTGTGGGGAAGTGTTTGGAGAGTGTCTCAAAGAGGTTGCCAGCACATGAGCTCTTGCTTGACCCATTTCTAGCATCTGATCATGATGGAGAGCTACTGCTGCCCAGTACCCCAAGAATCCCAATTCCGAAGTTGATTCCTGGTGATGGGATGATGGTGGAGGAGGAGCTAGTACCATTGGCCTTGGGGGCTGACTCGAAAACGAAAAGAAGCACAAACATGATCATAACTGGGACAATGAATCCAGAGGATGATACAATTTTTCTCAAAGTCCGACTTTTTGAACAGGATGGTACTTCCCCAACCCTTTCTTTTCTACATGTGTGCCATGACCAAAATTAGAATAGACCTTTCAAATTTTTGTGAGTTAATGATGGTTTCTTAACAGGTCATGCTAGGAACATATACTTTCCCTTTGACATTGTGAGCGACACTGCGATTAATGTGGCAATAGAGATGGTGAAAGAATTGGAAATTGATGACTGGGAACCATTGGAAATAGCTGAGATAATAGAAAAGGAAATATCTTCTTTAATTCCAAGTTATAAGAAATGGGGTTCACCCAAAGATTATCATCCTCAGCACAGCTTTAGCTATGAAGAAGAAGAAGATGGTGATGTTACCCACCATCCTTTCTACTCTTTCTCCTCCTGTTCTTCCTCCCAGTGCAGCTCTCCCTGCAAGAACCAATGTCCTTGTAATGGCCAAGATTGGCTTCAAGGTATATGCAAGTATTGGGGTGTTACAAATATTGCCTTAGATTTTTTACTTCAATTAGTAGTCATGCATGGCTTCATTGCATTTGGTCTGATCTTTTTGTTAATGCAGGTGATCTGTTTATCAAAGATGATGCAAGTTCTCAGAGTTCTCTGAGCTCCTGCAACTACTCCAACATAAATTACTGCTCAGGCAATGAAGATGAGCATGACTTGATTAGTCCAAGAGGAGAACCCTCCTCCTGCTTTGGAAAGACTCACAAATCTACTAGATTTTGTCCTTCGGAAAGCAAGAGTACTACTGCAAATTATTACAAACATTGCAACTCGAAGCACCTAGATAATCGGAGAGCTTACGAGTTAAATCTTCATCACCAACATCATTATCATCAGCAGCAGCAGCAGCAGCAGCGAAAATTACCCAGACTGCGGTCACTCATTGATGTTCGCAGCCAATTGTTGAACCGGTCACTGGTTGAGGAGATCAACAAGAGGCGTTTGTTTAAGACTGTTGGGGCTATTGAGAACATTGGATTCCAAGCACCAGGAGGAAGTGGTGGTTTTCTTGGGAGGTCCTCCAAAGATGCAGATCAATAGGGCAAGGTTTTAAGAGGCAGAGTTGCTTGAGACTTGCAATGTAGCCAGTGTGTGTTTATGTGTGTAAGTAATGCTGGTAAAACATTTTCAGCCTTACAAGAATGTTTTTAAGGTTCATTTGAATAACCAATGCAGACTATGCCTTGGGCTGTGAAGATTTTCATCACTTTCCTCAACAATTACTGTGGTTGGGCCTTATTTGCGTTTATGGCCCTGAACTATGGGCCATTGGCATTTGTTAACAGATAGGTCCGATAGAAAGCAGTAATTTCCCTCTAACTAAGCTTTAGTTATCAGACTAATTTTTAATCCGCTATTCTAAGCATCTCGGTATACACCCTCGCCATGACAATGTCAAGTGTGGTATTATTAATTCACTGTACCTTTTTCTTTCTTTACCACAATCCACTACCTTAAAATTATAGGAAAATATTAATTGTCTCCACACTTTCTTTTTTTTTTTCAACTTTTACTTCTCAAATTACTTAGTATCAATTTATTTGACAAAGTTTATTTTTTTATTTTTTTCATATAGATTTCAATATATAAATGATATATAATTTTAAAAATATTAGTTAGAAAAAAATTTTGAAACAACGTAGCATCTTCCAAAAGTATAAAGTTATCCATACATATTATAATAAGTGGATTAATAAGGGCACATGGCAATGTTAATGTCACACCTGGCCTTAGTTTTACGGTTATATAAACTTACTTTTTACCATTATAGATAGGGTTGGGAAAATTTTTTGACAAACCGATTCTGGCTGACATACCGATTGAAAACAAAACAAAAAATAAACCAAAGTGGCAGAAATATCGAGCCCACATCGGTGGTTCTCTACTGATCGACCCTTTTCGGTGGCAGGTGCAGTTTGGAAATCCCAAATCGTCGGCAAATCGATATCGACCGACGTACTCTTCTCTACTTCTTCCCGTGTGCCTGCTTGCTGCAACATTATCTTTGACACTGCAAGAGATCCCAGTGTTGCCGAAGAAAAAGAGAGAGGAGAGAGAGAAGGTGACCGACCACCATCGATATCGAAGCCGTCAGTAACCGACCTTGTCGGTGGCGATAGCGGTAGCAGTTGCGTTTTGTGCCATTTCGCCGTAAGTGGTTCGGAGGTCAGTTTCGCAAACCGATTCCACCCCTAATTTTAATCTCTGTAAATTACAGAGATAAAAATCATTAAACTCACTGAGTAACTGGCATGCCAGCATGGGTCCCGCAACACCCAACTCCACAACTCAAACCAACAAGTCCAACGTGCACGCAATCAATCAAACTAAAAGCATAAAAGTGATCATGGACTGATCAACTTCACCAATCACCAGTACTCATCGCCACTCTTATTCTACGCCGCCATGGCTAACATGCGCTCGAGGAGCCGTGCAGCGCCACCTCCGTCTCCGATCCCAACCGCCAAAGGCTCGCGCTCTGCATCCAACGAGACCTTCACGCAATTCCTCGACAACTGCCTGCAAATCCCCGACCTCGCATTGCCGCCTTCTCACCCTTGCGCCGCCGGAAGTACTCGTCATCCCGTCCCCGCCGGCATCGATTTCCGATCACTCTCCACCGCCTCAATCGCGCGGATTCTCAGCTCGGCCAGGGATTTCGGCGCGTTTCGGATCAGTGGCCATGGAATTTCGGCGGAGGAGCTGAGAACCGTGGTTCGGGAAGCCGAATCGGTTTTCGGAAGCGGTTTCGTTGAGCGTAATGGGAACCGGGAGGAAATTGTATGGGCTCGTGAACATAGTAAACGAACCGAATCGGGCGGAAATGGGGACTTTTGGTAAGCCGACCCGAAACTCTTATATATCGGGTCATCGCAATTAGCCAATGAACCCAAGTTTAATGAAGTAGTTATTTTGTTCATCTTGATATGCAGCAAAAAGATGGAGAAGGTTGCAAGTAAAGTTGAAGCAATTGCAGAAGAAGTGAGTGAAGTTTTGATTGGAAATGCAGAGGAGAAGAGAAGTGAAGGAGGGACAGAGTGGGTTGTTAAGTTATACAGATACAATAATAATAAGCAAGAAAATTGCATGGAGCAAAACCCATTAAATGTTTTACAGAATGAGATGGATGATGATCATGGTTTATGCGTCTACCTTCCACTTGAGCATTCTCTATTTCGCATCCAATCAGAGCGAGGTCCATTTTCTTTTGATGCAGGCCCAGAGAGTCTAGTTGTGACTATTGGGAAGCAGGTTCAGGTAATAGTTGACTGGGCTAATTGGGCTTGCTCTACTTACATGCCCAAAATTTACTTTGTTTTTCTCATTTTGCATTTGGAGCCTTGCAGGGATTTAAATGCGTTACAGGGGAAGTGGTGTTTGTACCATACAACAGGGGAAGCCAAGACTACTCTTTCTTCATACAATCAAAAAAGAATCAGTCAAAGAAAGCTTCCATTGCTGATCAAGTCCTCATTGCAGTCATCATCTGTTTGCTGTACAAAATTCTTGTGTTTATATATACACACTACATTACAACAACATAGATACAATTGCAGCCCAAAATATTCTTTTATGCTTTTGGGTTTTGGGTGATATATATTGATTGGTTTGCAGGATTTTTCTTCTTCATTTTTATCAAAGATCTTATACAATGATGTACAGTGTGGGATCCATGGCGTGAAGGGTTTTGAGCTAAACCCTATGAATCGCAAAAAATAGTATATGGATTATGCAATAAAATTTTTTGTTTTCTACTCTTACTTGGGCTATCTTATTTATAGGTGACAATTTTGTTGATCCCACTTGTATGGGCTAAGCTGCCGAGATGCTATTTATTGTTAAGCCAACATATATGGGCTACACTCTAGAAGCCGATATCTGCAATTATGCATGTTAACTCGATCAATAAAAAGGAAAATTCTAAAAAGATCCATTGTCCACCTTTTAAATCCCACAATTTGTATTTAATAAATATTTCCAATTTTCCCCTAATTAAAAAAAAACAAAAAATAAAAAAGAAAACACAGCCCCACCACAACCAATGCTATATTTGTCTCAACTTTTTCTTCTAACCATTTTTTCTCAACCTATCTAATATTCATACATGAGACTCTAAAAGAAAATATAAAAAAGAAGATAAATCTCATACATTGGGAAACAAAAATAAAAAAGAAATAGTTGGGGAATTAAGTATTTTCCAATTAAAAAATATAATGATCCAATAAAAATCGATCGATAACGCTTGTTCTTGTAAAATCGATTTCTCAAGGAACGATATCTAAGAATTCATGCATATATTAGTTCAGGATATTTTGTTTTTTTGAATTAGGACATATAAGATTTGGGACACTTGGCCAATAGACGATGGAGGAGTCCAATCATGGGCCAAAAATAAATTAGAGTTGATGTTTGAAATTCCAAAATGGTTCGCATGAGCCCATGATAATATTTATGGAAGCTGGCCCATAGTTGACAAGATGCACACTTTAAAGGCCCACTATAGAAAGAATCCCATAGTCGATCCATTGTTCATGATTGTGCAATTTGGAAACTTCGAAAACAACATTACATGAGTTGGATATATTTTCTTCACCAAAGATTCTTGATTGATTGATATATTTATTGGGTTGACTAAACTAAAAAGAGTGAAGCTTCGTTTGTCATGAATCATGATAATATGTGTCACGTTACTCTTACAGTTACTTGATTAATGTTATGTTAATTTCCAGACCAATCTCAATAGCAAATAGCATATCAGGTTTTGTTTGGTTGAGATGTCACTACTGGCCAAAAAAAAAAAAAGAGATGTCACTATTGGCGACCCCATAAGACAAAACAGGTTAAAGATTTTTGTGAGCCCATAATTAATTAGATTGAATGTACACATCAAAGTACCTTGTATTACGGGCAAATCAGAGAATCCAACTATAATCCCTACACTTTATTGTGGTTGAATTAATTTCAAACATTTCACGTATTAATTCACCAATCTATATCAACTAATCTGAAATTTCATCTTGACTAAAGTGCTCTACCCTTATTAAGTAAACCAATTAATTGGGGGCCCACTTTTTCTCCTATATAACAAATTATGCATGCTCTGAATCCCTCTAACAAACATGTGATCGCTGACCTATGAAGTGAAAATGAAATAGTACTGTTCCTCCTTGTATAATATAGGAAAAGTCCTAGCATTCAATGTATAAGAGGATTATGCAGCTTTTACTAATTAAACCCAAAAAGAAAATAAACATAAAGTGCACTGGAATATTTCAATATTAGGTTCAAAATTTAGTTAAGAATCAGCTTATAATTATAATAAACATTTAGTTGCTTAATAAGACTTGCTTTTGGAGTTGTTCAAAAATGAGTAATTATCAATGGTTAATGTAATGTGTAATCGATCAAGATCATTCATGCATGGTAATTTAATTACCATGTACACCTCTTTTCCATGTCCCTAATTAAAAGCAAAGATCACCGGCCACCGACAAGTGGGAGCATATAAAACTATTTGTGATTGATCACTGCAACAAATATTGAATGATTGGATACTGTATATACATAATACATCAAGTACTATAAGACCCCCCCCCCCCAAGAAAATCATGAAATAGTTCCCAAAGTACATACAATTCCCATAGGAAATCTTGAGGTTGATATCTGCATGCAGCCTCACACTCACATTCACAAACCCATTTGGATTCAACTGCTACTTTTTTGTTTGGTAGCTGACTATAATGACGTGCCCAAATCTTGAGCCCAAATGTCGTTTTCGTTTGTTTCATTGGGCGCGCGCAAGTGGTGGTGGGGATGGTAAAAATTAAGTTTTTGATTTGTAGATGGTCAAAAGTTAACAACGAGATGAAATTAATTTGGGACTACACTACAGAACAACACAACACGACACAAGAGACAACACCATCTAGAACAGACATGCGCACGCACATGAGAGCTTATAGTCAGCTAGCGTATATACTCATAAATTTCTCAAAAGATTTGCTGTCTCCTTCTGCACGTGGTGCATTTGTCTTATCATACAATATAAATGGTAACTTGGACGACCAAATTAATTTCTTCTCTTCCTTGGGCTACGTACGTGATAGAATTAGAGTATTCAACCCAAAATTAATTGACAATGAGTGGAGAGGCCCAAGATTTATAAGCACATATGCTAAGCCTTAATTTTCCGATGTGGGACATTGCTCCACATAACTCTCAACACGCCCCCGCACGTGTGGCGAGATTTTTGAGCCTTACACGTGAACAAATTGTATTGGGTGACGTGGGAGCACGTGTGGCCGTTGGGCCTTACATGCGGATAACCAAGCTCTGATACCATGATAGAATTAGAACATCCAACCCAAAACCAGACTCTCAACAATACGTAGGTGTGCCTGAGTGATAAGTCGATCCTCACATAATTAACGTACGTTAAGTAGATTTTAGAGTAAAGTGTATAGCAATGCCATGCTAGCTAGCTAGGTCTATATGTTTGTTACTCAGTTGCTTGTATTGTAGCCTTGTAGGGCAGCTCTACCAATAGGACGGTGAAGGCCCATATTAGTTAAAGAAACAATAATGTACGTACGTAGGGATGAATAGTGATGTCAAAATTCTTGCATATATATATATATAAATATATATAATGAGCAATCCACATCTCATCATGAAAAATACGGAAAAGTCTAGCTTGTTAGGTTCTCATCAAATGCTTGTAGGAAGGATCCATCAACGATCCATCTTGAATCGCAAAATTGTGTCGATAAATCAACCTCATCGATTGACCCGTACGTCAATGATCCTTATGCTTTCATGTGTTCATGTCCTCTTTTAATGTGTCGGCTTAACCACCCATTGATAACATTTAATGACAACCAATATTCTTCTTTATTTGTTAACCTCTTTGAATGCGTTGAGTTCAAACACATTCGGATAAGCGAATTTTTGTGTGGATTTTGTTACTAGTTTGTGATTCTGCAGAGAGCTAGTTATCCATCCATTTTCGACTCAGTATTTCCTTCATAATGTTTTTTCATCTTTGGGTTCTATGTCTGGGGATTTTAGTATTTCAGGATTCTTCTTGTTAGTTTTAGTCTTAAGTTGTTAGGGCTCATGTCATGTTTCAAATTTTGAGTATTTGATATGAAATTACTGAGCAATTGGTAGAAAGACTCATCACATTACATTTGTTCATATAACTTAAGGGTTAACATTTTCAATATTGATTGAATATACTCACTTCTGTTTTTTGGTCTCTAACAATATATATAGAATATATTCTCAACAACATCATTTGAAATATATATATGTATCTTTCCTACATCAAATGGTTAAGCTAGAAACAGTCATTCACACATTGTAAAACATCAGGTAAATGTATATGAATGGAGTATATCAATATTTGAAAAGTGTTGAATGAAATAGTTGTATTACGTGTATTCAATCTTATGGCACCATGTGTTCTATTTATTTTAAAAATTTATATTTAATATGAAATAAGACATATACTTATATATTATTAGATGTCGTACCATATGCCGCGTAACATCACTACCCAATAAAGAATCTCTTGCCTATGTATGCATAAGTTTGGTAATGAATTATAATAAGCTAGAAAACAAAAACAGAAGAAGAAAATGTATGGGAATGGCATGCAACAAATTAGAGGACAAGGCAGTAGCTAGATAGTCATCATACGTGGTGTATAGCTAGATTTGTTAATTAAACGCACGTATGCTGTGCAATAATTGAAATATAGGGTGGTAGCCCCTATGATTGTTGTGCCTTGCAATCACCAAATGAATAATAAACTAGCTGAGGCCTGAGGGCTGTCTAGCTACGACAAATATATAGCTCAGAGGCTCAGCTACTTGGTACATAACATGACAATGGCGACGACACATAAATTAAAACAAACCCAGAATCTACGGATATTGTTGTGCTGATTGTATACGCCATCGACCCTTTCCTCAGTTCCTGTCCTTTGACTGTCTTTCCCTTGCGGCTCGCCAACACCCCCTGCCAACATTTAATCTCGATCTCAACCGTCCACTGATGACTGATCCATCGTTGAATCATTGTAAAATGATTCTCTATTCATATTCATAATATTATCATATATACCCAGAGCCCATACCTTAAATATCGGCTTGTGGGGTTGGCTCAAGATTGAAAACGTAACGTGCTCATATATTATTCTACATTTTAGGCCATTCATTGAAACAACAATTCTGGTTTTTTAATCAAGGAAATGAGTTTTATTTAGGGGTGAGCATTAAGACTGAAAATACCAAAATCATACCGTTCCGTGTCATTTCGTATCATTTGATCTCATCCCATTTTTTTTTTCAATTCCGTACCGTACCGATCTTAAACGGGATGAGATTTGTCCTGAAGGTTCAATACCGAGATGGTCTCATCTCATACCAATTAATTAAAAATTTATTTATTTAATTTAATAGACCCAAATATTACTAAGCTCAATTCATTTTTTAACTTGGATTTAGAAGATAAACCTTATTTTAAAGAACTTGAATTTTATAAAAGTGTTGAAGCAAGTAATGTTTTGTTTAGCATCTTAAACTTTACTTGGTTTGCTTTATAAGTTTGTATTTGTTTTGTAAGTTTCATGGACTAAGTTACTAATTGTTATGAATTATTTTCTGTAGAATATGCAAGTACTACCATTGATGACACTTATAGTTTGAAGAGTTCAAATCCAAAAGCAAAGGAAGAGTAATTTGGATTTCAATTACTTATGAGTTTGAGATGTAATAAGCCATCAGGCTTAATTTTAATTTCTGAGTTTGAGATGTAATAAGTCATAAGGCTTAATTATGTTTTTTGTGTTTGTGATGTAATAAGTCATATGCTTAATTATGTTTTTCAGTTTTTTTTTAGTTTGGGATGTAATAAGTCATAAAGCTTAATTATGTTTTTTAGTTTGGATTTGGTAAATAAGCCATGAGGCTTAATTGTGATTTACTGATTTATGAATTTATGTTTAAATTTTGAAACTTTGAATATTTGAATTGTTGAAGTTTGTGTTGTATTATTGTTTATTTGAATTTTGAATTGTTGAATAATTGAATTGTTGAAGATGAATTTTCAATCTTAAATAAAACAGGTTATTACTTGAATTTTTGTTCCGTTTGCATAGTTGAATAAAAATATGTTATATTTACAAGTTATTATTTGAAAATGAATCTTGAATAAAAATTGAATAATATAATTTTTATTTTATTTTTTAGTCTTTGATCGGGATGGTACCAAACTCATACTGAACCAGTTTGATACGGGACAAAATGGTAACATAATCCCAAAACCCTCATCTCGTCCCGTACCGATCCCGAACTCAAATCATGAGATAGGAACGAGATGAGGTAAGTCTCAACACCCCCATCCCGTGCCCACCCCTAATTTTATTAGATATGTATTTAACAAATTTAGTATGGCATTCTATAGTGTCTAGAATTAAATTGGATCGAGTAATTAACTATATTTAATATATATCGAAGGAAGAATATGAATGACTTGCACGAAGAAAGTAGATTAATCAAAAGGAGTTGATATCTAAAATACACATCCAATTTAATCATTTAATATATTGAATCTAATTTTAAATACGAAACAAAACTTCCGTGTAATATTATAATTGACGCGGGGTACACTAGGTATAAATAGTTTTTTGTTTCTTAGTTGCAATCTTTATACAATATTTCTTAATTGCAAAAGGATGGGAGATCGATAGTAACAGATGCATGCACGCACTTTAATTTTCTCTTGTTTTTTGTTGTTTTGAGGCGATATCAAGCAAAGTAGTTACATGTTTTATCCTATTCATGATTTAAGAAATATATATATATATATTGACATGTATGTACGAATGAAATTTACATAATGTTTTGTTGTTCTTATCTGGTTATTATGTGATCCAAATAAAATACATTTGTGGTTGCAGAATTTCAAAGGTGGTGCCGGTGTGTTTTGTTGACTCTTCAACAATTTTCTATCTTACATGTCCTAGTCTTAAAATAAATAGCTAGGCTAGGTAGCTGTAGCCTGTAGCTAAAGTTTTGGTGGGTTAATTGTTACATCGAACTTTTACCATGCCAATATACTGTTATGGTACGTCTTTGTCTCGCATTCAATTTTTAATGTTAACCCCAAAAGAAGTTATTATATATGGAGCTCTTTTAGCTCTTGAACTGAGGAGGGAACAAAGACTAGGCCTTTCTGGACTACTTGCCATTTTCTTGGTGGTCTGCAAAAACAAAGCGTTTGGGTTTCTGTAAGCTAAGGCTAACAATAGTCCAATTTAATATTGCAATGCGTGTAAGAAGGTTTTGTTTGGTGGGAGATTTATGATAATAAGGGGTTAATAGTCATAGCAATTAGTAAAGCTTGTCGTGATTCCAATTGCAAAATTCAAAAGTCAATGGAGAATAAGCAAAGTCTTAATTGAAGTCTTGTTACAGAAATATATTGAAACCGCAAAGTTAGGGACTTGTACCAATAAATTCAATTAAGATAATGCATGCTCTGCTTTGCTTTTTCTCATGGCAAGTGTGTGAAGCTTGAAACTCATTGTCCCAGAAAGACACTACACCAGTTGTGGTGCTTTCTTTTCATGGATTGGTTAAAACTGTTACTGCCGCACAAAAGAAGTCATTTAATCTTGCACAAACTGCAGGTCCCATATCATAAAAAAAACATATACACAGCAAGCTCACCAATAGTTGTGTCTTTCACCAAATCATTCAGTCAGGTCCATATATATTGACCAAACATGAAATCCTCTTTGATAGCCTGCATGATTCTCTTTTAATAAATTGCCCTGCATCCAAGGCTTGAAAGGTTACATTGCTTTTTAAATATTCGAAGCAACTTAACTTTCGACCAAAAAATAAATAAAAAAGAAGTAACTTTTACTTTTTGAAAAATCAAAGTTCAACAGTTCACATAGGGTCGATCTAGGCTCTATAACAAAGCTTTTGCAATGGCCAGTCCCAGCAAAATTTGAATCTCACAGTCCCTTTTTAATGTTAACAAAATTCTTTCTAGTTTTTAAATGATGTATGGCTCTTCAATCACCTCTGAAGCTACTGAACTTCTAGCTTTTCCTCTCTTTCCAGAAATGGGAGGCAGAGTCTGAAGGCTTAAGAACAAAGTGCCAGAAGGAGACCCTTTGAATTTTTGGGGAAGAAAGACTTGAAAACATGAATGTTGTCCTCAAAGTGTATCTTCTTTTTGGAGGAAAAAAAAAAAAAAAACACAATTAAGTTTGATGTAAATAAGCTGTCAGTGATCTTTTTGTACATGGGGATGGGGTCCTCAGTAATCAATTTTTGTGTATAGTTTCCAATATCATACCCAAATTGGTCGGGTCCATGAAATACTCAAATTCAGATACCAAAAACTATGCCCTCTTGCTTTCTGTGGGATGAAGACATAACATAACCATGACACAATATAACAACACTCACACACCCTTTTACCATTTGGTCCTCAGAAAGATTGTCACTAACTTTAACATAACATGGACAAAACCCCATTTCCAATTTCAGTTACAGAAAGACAAGAAACTTACCTTGTCAAGATTACATGTCAATAACTACATGGTCTGAAGTCTGAACAGATAGGAACAATATCTCTATAAATTAGTTCTTGTGAACATAACTAAATTTTGCTAAAATACACATCTTTTTTTTCTAATTGCAATAAAATTCCAGCAAGAACATTTTCATAACTAGTTGATTGTCTTATAAAGATTGGAAATTGGAACTTCTGCATGCATGTTTGGACTGTACTCAACTAAAATAACATGTAGTAAGAAGATTCATTAGAAACAGACAAAGATATACAGTTCAGTTTTGGGGAAAATTTTAATTACTTGGACTGAATGTCAGTGAGATCAAACCAGATTTGCTTGAACACCTTGATAATGAGCTCATGGTATTCATCTGAATTCAATGAAAGATAACATGCAAGAAGATCTTCCAAGTCCTTTGATGCCTTGATGTTGTTCTCCATAATCATCTCCACCATTGACTCCCTGAAATCCCTCTGAGGATCAAACGAGGACTTCACAATTGCAAAGCTATCAGAGAGGCTCTTCTTTGATGAAGACGAAGACACATTCCTTCTTCCATGGCCCTGATTAAGCCTTCTGCTTGCAATTCTTGGAGAATTAAGCCGAAGCCTGACTCCTGGAGAAGCAGTACTCGAAGAAATTCTTCTAACAGAGCTGGTTCTTTGTTGTTCTTTGAGAGACCCATCTTCATTTCTGTCCTGAAATTTAGCAGAGCTTCTTCTCTGCCTGCTTGGCTCCTTGTTGGTCTCTTTCTTCTTCTTCACATCGCTCACCATGTCACTGAATTTGGGTGGCTTGGTTATAATTGGAGCAAGTTCAAGCTCGGAAAACGAATATAACCCATCTGGGATATCCAATTTCCTACTCAGAGACGCCTTATCCACGTCGATAACGATGTCCTTCTCATTAGAATCGACACAATTGGAGCTTGCGAGTGAAACCATACCATCAAATGTTTCAGTGGCAAGGACACGGTCGCACCTGAATTCAGGTTCATCATGAAGCACTGGTGGCTCTGGTGAGCTATCAAAACCTGAAGAAGAAAAAGACCAGTACTCCGGCGGGGAATCCGATTTGGCCCAAACGGATTCAATGGTTGCGCGGCAGCTACAACCGGCCGAAACAGAGGAAGTGACAGCAGGGTTAGGAACAGAGGACCTGGTGTTAATTCTTTTGTGGACTAATTTCTGTTTGGAAGATTTTCTTGGTGGGTCATGGAATTGGGTGGTCTTTGAGGCTTTTGGGTTTGTGGGGGAGGAGTTGTTGAATCTGTCACCTGGGATACCAAGCTCTCTTGTGAAGTAATAAGATTTTCTTGAATGAAGACATTGATGGTGGTGGTGGGGGTGGTGATGGTGGGGTACTAATTGCTTTGGTTTTGATGTTGTTGTTGAAGCAAATGTGGGTTGTTTTTTCTTCTTGGAATGAGAGGTGGTCTTCTTTCTGGGCTTGCTCATGTCCTTGAGCTTGTCAAACCAAGAATTGGGCATCATATCTGATAACCTAAACTTGTAGTTACCCATAACCAGACACCACCTCTGTCTCTCTTTCTCTCTGTAATGTGTGAAAGAAAGAAAGAAAGAAATGTGTGAAAGAAAGAAGTAATAGATGGCTTTAGCACTCACTCTCTCTCTCTCTCTCCTTTTTGGAGTGCTTATTGAAGACAGATAAATAAAGGGCAGGCTTTTGGAAATTTGGAGGTAAAGGGTATGATGGGGTCCACAAAGCAAGAGGAAAAAGTTATTATAAAGGAAAGGGAATTGGGGCCAGGTTGGTAAATTGCCATCCTAATCCCAACCCAAAAACAAATTTTGTCATCGTATAATGATTACTAATTTGTTTACTTCTTTAACTGCCCTCCTGTAAGGCTGTAAATGATTCTCTAATTGAAGTCTAGGCTGTATGACTGACTGTGTGTGGTGTGTCTGTGAACTGTGTGTTATTTATCGTGACTGGAGGTTTTTCTCTCTCAGTTATCGTACTACGGCTTATCAGGGTCTTCCATATTTGTTCCAATTACCAACCATTCTGTCAAAGTGGCTTGCATGTGATTTCCTTGGCCTCTACATTATCACATATGACAATTCACATAATCACATACTACCTCGGGCAGCTTCTATGTTAGAATGAGTACCCTTGGGAACCTTGATAAGATTTGCTGCTCATTCACCTCCATAAGTAACAAACACGCAATATACAATTTTGTCCTACAATGGCATCAACTCACTCAACTCATATCAAGCAGCAGTATATATATGTCCAAATTTTTTATTTTTGTCAATCAAATTCATGGGATATTTTTTGTAAAGAACAAAAAGACAGAAAGCTTATAAAGAAGCTTTTTGCCCTGTGACTCGGCATTATATATACCTCCAAGATAGAAAATTGTGAGTGGCCTATCAACGTAGATTGCATATCAGTTGTCTCTGTTCGCATTATATAAACTTGTTTTCTTCCTTGGTGCTCTGTTTTTAGTTGTTGTTACTCTCCTTGGGCTTTAATGGGGGGGAAAAATGGCCCATGTGTGTTCCATCATCCAAATCCAACCCAAATAGAAAGCCCAGCAGCCCAAAAGTAACAACAAAATCCTCCATAGAGGTCATGTTCAATCCAAGAGCAGATGGACAATTTAGGCTCAGATAAGGCAGCTGTTCTCTTACTCCAGCTAAGCAATCATGAAGAGCAAATGGGTTTGATAAGAGGCTTGAGATAACAAAGTAGTAGAACTATGTCTTGTGTGATGTTGGATGCTTAACCTTTCATTTTCCGAATGCCAAACATCAATCAAAAGGTGACCCATGATTCATGATAACGATGTTTATGTCCAAACGCGTTGTGTAGTTTTTCAGTGTTATGTAGTAGTATGCCATATATAGCTGAGTCAAAAATGTACAAAATGCAGACCTACACTACACATTAAAGCAGATAGCAGAGAGCAGAGAGCAGAGAGCAGATCGAGGACGTTCACGCCCACCTTGCTTTTCTTGGTGGCCAATTCCTGAAGACGACCAGTCGATCGACCACTACTGCATATATGGGACATTTTTGTAAGGCTACAGAGAGTGCATAATGCCTTGCATGGGCTTGCTTCACATTGAGGGTTTCAGTCCCATAAAATCTGGTCAAATGGTCCCAATTCTGAGTGGGTCTGAGAGCAAAAGGACCAAACCACCAACAGCGAAGTGGGGCGGGGACCAACTGGAATTTTGTCCCTCTCAGGACATGTAGTAGTTTATGACACTTGTTTGTATGTGAGGGGAGGACAGGGAGATAACTCCAGGCTAATGGCTATATATATATATATATATATATTCATGTGTGTTAATCTATTCTCCTCTAGTAGATGTGTGTGAATAGTGAAGGTTTTGCCAGGGAATGTTGGTCGAGCAAATGCAGTATGGCTAAGACAGCCTAGCCTTGGGTCCAATTCGGTGGTAAGATCACGACAAAAGCCCATTACACTTCACACTTTACCGCCCCAACTAAAGCTAAAAAATGAAGCGGCCCATGTAGTATAATTCGAGCTTGGACTTGGGCTGAGCACAACTCATCAGAGGAAAATTCTAAAAGTATCCATTGTTTGCTTTCTACACTCCACGTGTTCAATCATTATTGTTCGCTTTGTAAGACTTCTCATATATATTTAGAAAAACAAGCAATGGGGTTCTTTTACCGACTGGACCGACTCTGACCATTTTGGTTCTTAGATCAAAAGGAATGTCTCGCTGATCAGGGAAACTTTAATGGAAATAGGCAAGAATGTGTTGGAGATTTTAATGGGCCGGTCACCTTATATCTCTTTGGTCATGTTCATCGTCTACATATTACAAACCACTTTAACCCCACTTCACATGTTACAAAAGAGCCAAATTAAGCTGGCCTTCGTGGCCAAAAAAACGCTGGCCTTTGCTGGCCTTAGTTCATTTGTCTTCTACTTTGTAAAGGAAATGCACGACCAAAAATAAGATGGTGAACAAAAGAATTTAATGTAAAATGGAAGGAAAATATAAAGAATGAATGAGATTTCCATCTATCGCACGCTGGTACGTACAAGAATTTGAAAAATTACTATGAACATGCAGTTTACAAATTCAACAAAACGAAAACACCAAACTTAGCCAGCTACCGCGGTTGTTGTTGTGGATAAGCTGACAATGGTGGAATACCCCTCCACCGCCACACTACTATCCAAACCCGCCGCCCATCTTCTGAGCACCCTCAGCAACGAAGCCGCTTTCCTTCTCGCTCTCACCGTTCCTACCCCCATTAACTCCCATATCACCCTCTCAATCCCCGGTATCGACGCCAACTCCGCCACCATCTCCGACCCTCCCTTCCTACAAATTGTCACCAGCGTCGCCGCCGCGCTTTCCCTCGCCCTATCCGACCCTTCCCTCAGCACCCCACCCAACTTCCTAATCGCCCCATACGCCGCCGCGATCGCCACCATCCCGCCGCCTCTCACCACCACTTCTAAGATAGTCGCCGCTTCTTCCGGCAACACCTCCATCACTTCTACGGCCATCTCCACCACCCCACCCTCAACCAACCTCGCAACGGTCTCCCTCTCTCCCGCCAAATTCAATATCGCCACCAATGCGTCCCTTTTGGAACTCACAGGCCCTTCATTTGCTAACTCCACCAATCCCTTGATGACACGTGGCTTCCTCCCCAGTCTCTTTCTGTACGCCTGCACACCCGATAAGCTAAACACCGTAGCCGCCGCGTTCCCTTTCGCCTCCCACGTGGCACCCGAACGGAGCACCTCGATCACGCCGTTTAAGGCGCCGTCCGTCTCCATGATTCTTGTTTTGTTTGCTTCGAGAATGGAGAGGTTTAAAATGGTCGTCACGGCATGTACCTGCAGGTTCGGGTGGTCCCGACTGACGTCCGAACCTAAGTAGCGTACGAACAGAGGAATGGCTCCAGCTTCGGCAATGCAGGCGCGGCAGTCGGAGTCCGTCTTGGCAAGAGTGCGAAGCTCGTACACGAGGGCAGTGGCAGCCTCCATTGACTGAGCCCCAGACAGCAACGACAGTTTACCAACCAAAAACGACGCCGTCATACGCGTGGCTTGTAGAGCCGCCTTGTTCTTTTTGACGGCGTTGACTTTGTTTTTATTCTCCAAAGTCTCGAAAGGGATTCTCTGCTCACGGCACCACATGGCGATTAGATTTTTCAAAGCACGGTTGGGGATGAGCTCCGTGTGGGCCAGGGTCTGACCTGTCTTGGGACATGTGTTGTGTCCCGACTCGATCCACAGCTTGATTGACTCTCGATCGTACGTCTGTCCCGTCGCCACCGCCACCGGTTCCCGCATCAGCTCTAAACTAATTGGACACCGGAAGTCCACCGGATAAGACAACTCCGACGGAGATTTTCGGCGGGTTAGATCGGAGGTCGGCGTGGAAGCGCCGAAGAGAACGCACTTGGCGTAGCGAACGAGTCCGACAAGAGCGAGGAGTTGCGATTTGGATTTCTCGTCAGGTTGGTTCTGAAATTCTTCTTGCAGACTCTCGAGCTCTTCTCTGCAACTTGAAGAATCAGAAATCCCTAATGTAGACAAAATCTGAGAGAGCTTGGAGTGGTCGGGAACGATTTCCTTCCTGAGGCTATCGAGCATGGAGCAGACCTCGAGGCGGAGACCGTCGTCGGTCGGATCCACGAACGCTTCGGCGGTACGCGAGCACTGCGATCTGAGCAAGACGACGAGCTCCTGGACATCGTCCGTGAGGCAGAGGTCCTTGATCGGAAGAATGTCGAGCAGAGTGGAGAGGTCGAGGGTGAGCTCGTGGAAGCTGTTGGCGAGGGACTCGTTCTGGAGGAGAAGCCACATCTTGCTGCCTTGGGAGGAGTCCTCAATCAGAGCTTGGATCCTCTGCAGGAGGATGTACAGTTCTTGGAAGCAGAGAAGGGCGGAGGGGGAGAAGACGGTTACGGTTACGGTGACGGAGTTGCGAGAGAGGTCTTCGAACATCAAGGTCAGAAGTTTGGACTTGCGAATCATGGAGAGCGAGGTTCGTCGGAGAAGGAACCGGATGGGTTCCAGAGATGAGATTTCTTGGCAGAGCTGGAGGAGAGACCGGAGGAGGCTCTGATCGGAGAGCTTCGGAGAGATGAAGGCTCCCGCAGACGGCCGACGTTTTCTTGGGGGGAATGCTTCTGGAGATATCGCCATCAATGAATGAATTGCCAAAACTGATCGAGAGGCTTTTGTTAATACGAGGAACAAGGAAGGGGAGGTTAAGCCTTTGAAGGTTGAGTTGGAGTGAAATTTACACAAACAAGGAGATTAGGAGAAGAGGGAAGGTGGGTTTTGGTTCGGTTTTGTGTTTTATATGGGAAAATGAAAAATGTGAAAGGTCATGGTTTTTGACTGTTCATTTTTGGATGAGAGCAAAGTGATAAGCATGGAGTTTTGGGATGATATTGATGCCGTTTTACTAGCACACAACAAAGATGTGATCAAACGAAACGTAGTGCGGCCAATTGGAGCCGTTGGATCAAGTCCACAGGAACCAATTACAACAGATGATCATGAACAAGTTGATGTTGGGTTCATGGTTTTGTGTTTCCAACTGCCGGCCGGCAGTACGTGTCTCTTTTTTTTTTTTTTTTTATCTATTTTGATTGGAAATTATTAAAAATAAAATAAAAAAGAGCGAGAGAGATAGAATTGATTAATAATAAATAGATGAAGTGGAATGCACTTATCGCATTACAAGGCTTACGGTAGGTAGAGAGTTGTTAGTGGACTTGGCTTTCATCGTCATCCACATGCCATTTGCTAATCAAAACAATATTTATTCATGCATCATTTCACTGGTCCTTTGTTTCTTTTTTGAAGATTTAAGTAAAGTACATGGGGTTGGCAAAATGGAAGGGGGGGGCTTTCCTTGTCTCAAACGTCACCAATTTGGTTAAGCAATAATAAGCAACTAGCATACGTACCTCTCAACACTCATGACTTTCAATGAGGCATATGTAACAACCTAATTAACAATGCCCATTACTTCATCTCAGTTCTAACCTTAGATATAATTATATATATGTCCCCAATTAGAGGAAAAAAAAATATAAATTTAATATGCGTTCCAAAAATTACAGATATTGATGTAATAGCGCACCCAACTTTTAAGCTGTTGTCTTTATCAACCAAATATTGAAAAATATTTTGAAAACCAGCCTCAGTAAAATCCTCGTAAGTTGTAATTTCTATTATCACAATTCATAAACAGGTAAAATGCATTAATTTTTGGCATTCAGCATGTGATATATATATATGTTTATATTATTATATAGAGTCAAACAAGAATATATACGCGCTAACACATATTTTGGTATATGTGACTTTCGTTTCTACCTTCTCCATGAATGTAATGTTTTCATCTTTTTTGAATTAGTAGTAGTACTGTGTTTCCGGCATCTTATGGTATGAAAATAATTAATACATTAATTAGATTAATTGTCTGGTTAGGGTTGGTCCCAACCACTTCATGATTGAACAGGAACACGCGTCACACGCCTGCCTCTAATTAGCTAGATGGAGATGGGGTACGTACATTCTCTTTTATGATAACCTTGAGATTAAGTTTAGTATAAACTAAATTATTACAATACCCCAAAATTGAATTATTGAATATGGGGCATATGGGCATGGGTGATTTCTTAGTGCAAGCACTCGCAGTACAGCTTCGAATCCATCGACATTCGACAGCACATACATTGCCAACTTTGGTTATTTGCAAGGGCCAGCTGTGTTTGATATGTAAAGTAGCTAGGTAGGCACTACATATTCAATCAGAGCCATATATATATATATATATATATATAGTTTCTTGGACAATATGCTCACCAAACAAACGAATATGATAAAGACTTTGTTTCAAGAAAAGAATCAAAACAGCACCAAACTTGGGAATTGGAGAGAAACTGATGGATAACTGGATAAGAGAGTCTATTGATAAGTGGATATATATGTACCCAGCTAATCTAATCAATGACCCCACATAAGCTCGATCAAGAGGTTGATATATATGTGACCTCTGTTGTCGATCTATCAATTAAGACATTGCCTAGACAACTGATCATCCATAATTCGCTTTTGTGGGAGCATGATTTGATGGGTATCTTTCCCTTGGATGTTTGGTTCACATGCCTTACTAATTTAATCCATGCATTTTGTATCACATGGGTTCATTATTATCAGCCAAATTTGGTATTCTGTTGGTTACGTGGACCAACAAAAAGAAAGAAGGATGTAACATTGTAACCTAAACCGGCCACCAAGCCACTTCCCCAAGGAGCCAAGCAATTTTCCACTAGGCTTGCAAAGCCCATTGGGCCAGGATATTTATTTATGCAACTTGCCCACTATTACTTCAAATTAACCTGAAATCCAACTTCTTCGAATTAGTATAATGCGGTTGGTTTGGGATATTTATATATGTATTCATACTCTATAGTTAATTCAATCAAATCACAAGTTGCTGCTTGATTATTATTGAATGCACTTTATATTATATATATATATATATTAAGGATAGTTCCACATTAGTTGGACTAGGAGTAAGATCTTTCACCAAAAGCCCAAAGATGCCAGAGAAAAGTAAGGCCTAGAACAAAGGACGAAAAGGCAGACTGGGCCTTGATAGCCTCTGAAGATCTTAACCCATTACTAGAATGGAAGACCAGTAGCCACAAGAAGATTGTTGACTCCACGTAACCAGCCCAAAGTTGCTTAGTCTAGCCTTCAAAAACCGATTCAAGCACACCAAGCATACAAGTGGGCCAAAGGGAGGGTAACGCGTCTAATATTTTGACAATTCTCGATCCACCTCCGGCCCTAAAAAGAAACATGAATAGTATGTCCATATCCAAATGGAAGTACAATATTGAAGAGCGGGTTGAGGATGAATATTCACTAATTCACACACACCGGTTTGCCGCGTCCCATCCCCTCGTTGTTGAATGGAATGGACGATAAGAGAAACTTAAATAAAAAAATTGTCTCATAAATGCTTAATTCAAGAGAAACCCTAGTTACATTTTTCGGTTGTGCTTTTTCTTTGTCTTTTTTGCTTTTCTTTCTATTTTGTAGTATAGGTTGTATAGCTATTCTCATAATTGAATCCATTCATTTCTATATTGAGGTATGCATCTACAATGATGTCACTTGACCCTATGAATGAAGTTTGAGTCTTAATTGCAGCCATGGTTGACAGGGTCCGATTTGCAGAGTAGAGGCACGAACCAAAACGTGGAAAAGAAACAGAGTCTGTCGTTGTCGCCCGTCACCCCATGCTCCCTCATTGTCGCCATTACCTCCTGTTCCCTCGCCGTCACTCGTCGCCCCCTGTTGGCTGCTGTCTCTGCTCGCAAGTCGTAAGTCTCGCTTTCGCCCCTGCTGGATTAATCTTGCCCTTATACTAATAAATTTTTAGATTCGCCACTGTCTATATATATCACCTTTTAAAAATTATTTTTGTAAAATATTATTTAACCAAATAAAAATTTATTTGATAATCTTATTATTGACTAACTTTCTGCAGTCTCATTTTCCAGTTTCGGTTGTGTTTCAAAAAGGTGGAAATAATTCAGAGCTGCTCCCATCATCAATTACCGCCAATGCCATGCAATCCAAGCAGAAAATGACACACTTGTTTTGAATTAACAAACGGGATTGTATTTCATGGTAAAAAAAAAAAAAAAAAACGGGTTTGTATCCAAGGATATACTTTTAACGTACAATTTTGACCACTAAAAAGTAATAGGGAGTTTTTAATTGAAGATTATTGCTTGAACTCATTTGAGAGTAAATTCTGACAATATAATTAAAATGTCAAGAGTGTCTGGTGAGCAATCAAAAGAGGGAACCAAGCTCACGTATTCATCCGCAAAAACTGATTGAAAACTGAGTTTTGGAGTGATGTAATGATTTCTTCATTGGATAATTATACATATATTATATATATACGCACAATAATGTCAATTAAATCTATTGGGTCATTGTAGGCAATTAATTAATGGTGTTGAAATTGTTCATATCTCTTGGTTCACCTCAATGACAATGAACCATTGTCAGCATCACATGACTCAAAATATATATTGCACGTTAATATTTATCCATGGTTCTTGTAACCCTAGCATGGTGATCGAGTATGATATATTAATTAAACGTGGCTAGTTTCCAGCTATTCAATCCTTCCAATCAACAATTTCTTAAGATCGTCTCAATCTGTTGATTATATTTCTATATTTATATTATATGATAGAAACAATATAACAAAGACTTTAATTTCAATTTGTCAATGAAAATAAAGACTTGAAATTTTAACACCACAATTTAGCTAATCACTGTATCACACATTTAATTGGCTATATGTATGTATAACCCCCTAGACAAAGACGTATTTGGCTGATAGCATCTATGAGGAGTTATACATATAGACCAAATAAATAATCTCACATTACATAAATGGCCGTCCACATAATATTAATTGAATCAGTTATTTTGTTAAAGTACAATCACACTTTCGATATAAAATGTTAGGTACATATATAAGATAAAATATAGGGAATATAAGATCTTATATTATTTTTTGATGTCGATATTTATTTAATATGATGTAAATTTGAGATTTAAGAATTAAAACTATTATGGTAAAGGATGAAATTTTAAATGTATTTAAATTGAGAATATTAATTAATGCACGGTAGGAAGACCTGGGGGGGTTGGATCACGTGAACACCCAACAACATTCTTCAATAATATTTATAAATGAATGAATTATTGGGCATTATCCCAGATTTTTGTTTGTGAAGTAGATCGAGTGCCTTCAAGTTTGAACTTTCAAGTATGAGAAATTGAGACGGATACTGATTTCACATTAATTTTTGGGATATATGCAAATTGCATAATAATGCATCAACCACATGGTCCATGATATGACTTTTGTCTTGTAATGACTGCAAAATTAAGGCACTCCTCCACATACCACATGCTTTTCTTTCAATTCACTTTAATATGAACAAGAAGCTTGCAAATGCATATATATATATATATATATATATATAAAGAGGCTCATTAGGTGCGAACGGGCGCCAAGAGCTTGGATTTGGTTTATCCATTTTTATGTTACAATTTAATTCTAAAATGTTGATAATGCATTTACAAAGATTATTCTATATTCAAAGAAGGTATGATGTGCCTATATTCTCTATTTTTAAAAAATCATACCAAACTCTCGATGGAATTATCAAAAGTTTGATAACATGTTCGTACGTCCGTAGTTGAACCACTTTGTGCATGTATATGGGACCAACCATATATATTTGCATTTCAATACATATATCACCAATTAAGAATATATGTTTCCTGATCAGGCAAGAGAAGAGGGATGAGGCGTTGAGATCGATCATTTTTATTGCAAGGAAAATGTTTATTTTTACATCCATTTTTATTGACCGAGTTTTTTTTTCTAATTTTTTATTGTAAAGTTTAATGTATAAATGTTATGTAATTAAATTGAAAAATAATAATTAAAAAAATAAGCTGGGGCAAATACTATTTTCTATAGATGCCATGTAAGTTCAATATCATTTTTACACGTGTGATAATTGGAATTTATGCATGGAATAAAGACATAAGAAACATGCAATGGATTTTTCGTGGTTGGATCACTTTATGATAAAGGTAAAAGCAGTGCCACTAATTTGAGTGGCTGGGATAAGAACACATTTATCTTGTGGTTGATTGCGCCATGGTACGTATGTGGCACATTGTGGGCAAGCTTTGTAGGCTGCCCTAATCAGTGTGGGTCCAGACCTAATTAAGATTGGAGTGGGTGCAGTTTGAAGTAAGCTAACAGCATTCACACCACAGCAAGTCAGCGACTCACCCAACCCAGCTCCCTAAGTCCCTGATGCATGTGGCTGCATGGTCCACTTAATTGTAGCCAGTTCACCGGCCTGCATGGCTTTGATTATCATTCATATATATATATATGGACCAATGTTTCTTTTGATCAAATGGAAGATGGGTTTTAAGAGATTACTGGTGGTGCCTATCATGCATTTTTGTAATAATTCACTAATTACATATCATATTGATTAATAAAAAAGAATATAGCTCTAGCTCTCTCTCTCTCTTACAAATTATTATATTTGCCATATGAATGAATCTCAAAAGAAAAAAAGCAAAAGGAATAAAAGTTCTCCCACCTCTTTCGAAATAAAGGATATGACAATCTGACGTTAATTAGGATTTAGGAATCAAGGTAAGGCCACAAGCTTGTAATTAAATACTTTATGCCTACATGTTTTATATGTTTGTGGGACGAATTAATTAAGAAAGCGACGACTAATTTAGCCAACAAACTATTGAAATGATCGATATGACATATGCATAATGCATCCTATGCGTAAATTAATTAATTTATAATACTGCATGTATAACTGATTGTTTAATTAGTCCGTGTTTAGTGTTTAGTGTTTACACACATTGCTCATGAAAGTCATAAATTAAATTGTAAAGAAGGAGTTTTGATTGTTGACGAGGAAACCCTCACGCCTTCTTCGCAGCATCTATTGTTGAAAATGGATAACCGATGAACTAATTGTGATTTGTGAAAATTCTCTTCCTTCATTTTTTTCTTTCCTTCTTTTCTCTCTATAACTTTCTCACCATCCAAACACGTACTCTGGTTCTACATCAAAACCATGAATATTGTCAGATATATATTACATCGATTTTGTTTGCTTCTTTTAACATGTACAAATCACACAATGAAATAGAATTGTGGCCAAACTGCAAGGAATAAAACAAAATTATAAGAATGAAAAGAATAATTTAATTAACAATTATTGATGGTTCTTACGTTCTTGTAAAGACACAACATTTTGTGTTGAAAACTCGAGAAAATTGGAAGTAGAAGATAATTTAAATTTTAAAGAGGATGTGAAAACAAATTAAACACCAGTGACTGATCTATTTCTTTTTGTTGGTCAACGTACACATCTATTTGAACTATTTGTAAAATGAAATTTCCAGGTTTGACCGAAAAAAGAAGATTGACACTTTACGTAAACCTGAACGGAACATTCTCTTGGATTGTCCGCCATTGGATAAGGTCGAGATACCGTACACCACACTGTACGCGATCCAAACCCCCCCGCGTAAAGTAGTTGAATAAGACAACATGGCCCCCAATTGTTGTGGTAAAAGAAACTTGAACACGTGGGTGGCCACAATTGGATTTCACGTCTGAAACGTAGCAGTACAAACAACGTGTCATCGCCTGGGTAGACTCGAGCACCAACCGCTTTAAATTGTTCGAAAGGTCCCAACAATTTCAGTTTCACATGCAAAACACACTTTTTAATTTGTTTCTTTTTCTCCCTCTCCCAATCTCTCTGTTTCTGTGTCTCTGGTCCTTTGGATTCAACAAACTCACCGAACCAATTGGCACTCAAAACTCGAACAAATTCAGTTACAACTTTTGTCCGAACCGGCCGGGGATTCGGTAATGCGACTTGTTGATATTATTTTGAGCAATATTTCTTAGGTTTTTGGGATCATTCGATGCCGGAGATCGAGGTCGTTGCCGACGCCGTCGACGGCTCCGGTGAGGGCATCTTGTTCGGAAAATACGAGCTCGGGAAGTTCCTCGGGCGCGGCGCCTTCGCCAAAGTGTACCACGCGCGCGACGTCCACACCGGGAAGAGCGTGGCGATTAAAGCCGTGAACAAGCAGAAGGTGCTGAAAGGTGGCTTTACGGCGAACGTTAAGAGAGAAATCTCTATCATGCGCCGGTTGCATCATCCGCACATTGTGAAGCTCTACGAGGTCTTGGCCACCAAGACCAAGATCTACTTCATCATGGAGTTCGCAAAAGGTGGCGAGCTCTTCGGCAAGGTCTCCAAGGGCCGCTTCAGCGAGAATCTCAGCCGTCGGTATTTTCAGCAGTTGATCTCCGCCGTCGGATACTGCCATTCACGCGGCGTCTACCACCGCGATTTGAAGCCCGAGAATCTGTTGCTCGACGAGAATTGGAATCTTAAAGTTTCGGATTTTGGACTCAGCGCCGTGACGGAGCAGATCCAATCCGACGGCCTCCTCCACACGCTGTGCGGGACCCCCGCCTACGTGGCCCCCGAGATTCTCGCGAAGCGAGGATACGACGGCGCCAAGGTCGACATTTGGTCCTGTGGCATCGTGCTCTTCGTTCTCAACGCCGGTTATTTACCGTTCAACGACCCGAATCTCATGGTGTTGTACCGGAAAATTTACAAGGGGGAGTTTCGGTTCCCGAGATGGACTTCCCCCGATCTGAAACGGTTGATTTCGCGCCTTCTGGACATGAACACCGAGACGCGGATCACCGTCGATCAGATCCTCGAGGACCCGTGGTTTAAAAAAGGGTATAAGGAGACTAAGTTTCAGTTCGAGGACTTCGATTTGAAAGAATTCGGGGACCGCGACAACGACACGTCGTTGAATGCTTTCGATTTGATTTCGTTCTCCCCCGGGTTTGATATATCCGGTTTGTTCAATGAGCCCGAAATCTCGGACTGCGGGGAGCGGTTCATTTCGGCCGAGACGCCGGAGAGGATCATTGAGAAGGTGGAGGAGGTGGCGAAGGCGGAGAACGTGACGGTAATGGAGAAGAAGAGTTGGGGGGCCAAATTGGCGGGGCAGGATGGTAATTTCGTTGTGGTGATAGGTATTTACCGGTTAACGGATAAGTTGGTAGTTGTCGAGTTGAATAAGAGGGAAAGAGAAGCTGAAAGTAGTCAGCATATTTGGAAAGATAAACTGAGGCCGCAGCTCCGATGTCTGGTATACCAACCGGAAGAGGCGGTCTCCGGTGACTGAATGCATCTAGTCCAGAACAAGAAAAACCATGGACTCTGGTCTCTGGCTAACGTATCAACGACCGGGTTTCCTACTTCCTGTAATTGTTTTTTCTTTTATACCCGGAATTTTTAAACGATAAAAGAAACGAAAGAAACTTCTCATATTCTGTGTAAATATTTTTTTTTTCATTAATTCAGCAATTAAAAACTTGAATTGCTTGGGATCTGGGGCCTTGTGGCACAAATGACAAACCCAAAAAGGAATCTATGGTAACTGAATTTAGAAGATACAGAAGGAGTGAAGGACAGTGAAACATTATGATTATGGGTCAGACTCTACAATATTTAATCTATTCTTTAGTAAATAGAAGATATAATGTTTGTTTTTCTTGATAAATTCATTCACTGATTCCCAAAAGACTGAACCCACCTCTTGACATAAGATATGTTTATGAGTTGTGTGGTTCATGCCCAACGTACAATGTCTTTCTTCCCCAGATGAATTTGCAGTGTTCCTTGCAGCAATAACCAAATTGTATTATTGTACGTACTATTGTTCCAGCTTGCATATATTAAAGTCAATAATTTGAAAAGGTACAAGAAAATCCGATATCTGGCCTCTCACGGATTAGAGATCTTATCCCATCTTCCCTATATAACCACGACTCACGAGAGTCTCAGGGAAAGTAGTAGATTGGCAGTGAAGTCATATTCTAAGTTTCTAACATGTTGTCCCCATTAAATCATCGATGTGGGATAGTGAATGATATGGTTGGCAATTCATGGTAGGTATAGCTAGCTTGCACCACTTATTACTCATAAACACATATTGCAACTAGTTTCCTTTCTTTTACAGGTCAATATGGGAAGCTTCCTATTCCTATTCTTATTATTAATACATGTCCCAAGCACATCCGAGGCACGTAATGAATTACCACCTAGCTATCTGATAACTTCGACTGAACTCACTAATATAATTGATCGATTCTCATCTCCATTAAAATGTATTATTATATATTGTGGTATATATTACTAATAATTATATCCATTTATAAATTTTTGGCTGTAAGTCATTGGGGAAGAACAGCATGCATCTGCCCAACTACAAAAGACAATTAGACAAAGTGATATATAAAATGTGAACTTTTTTTGGTCACGTCCAAACCCAGATGGAGATGGTGGCAATAGCAATTAAGGTGGGGACAGATAGAGAAGGGATCCACTATCAAAAGAAATAAATAAAAGAGGGTCCATTATTCAATCATGCAATATTTCTTTATCAATAAATATATAAGCAAAAGGGTCCACCATGCAATTATGCATATGCATGATTGCATATAAATTATTGTATTCGTCAGTAGTATTATCGTATATCACAAAAAACAATTATGTATTGACTTGTAGTTTGTTCATATAGTAGACGTACGTACATACAAACACATTTTATAAGACTAGTGTCATTAGCACTTTATTTTAGATTTACACGTACGATAGTGCATGTGTGAGTGCAGAAAAGTTGTAAATATTCGTTTTGACATGATATGCGAGAGACTGAAAGATGAGTGCTAATAGTAATACAAAGTTTGTCACTAAAAGAAATAATAGGTACATTGTTTTTTGTGTGCATGTAGGTACATATATTAACAAAAATATAAGATGTTTTTTTGCTTTGGACATTTAAAAAATAGATATATTACTATTCATAAAAAATAAAAAACAATAGATGTATTATTTTCACATGGTAGGTATATATCGTATATTAATAAAATGGATAAAAAAAATGTGGAAGGAAGAAACCAAGCATATAATCTCAAGTATTCCTACTTTCCCTTACCATTCATTTTTGAGATTCAAAATTCAAAAAATTTCCAATAAATAGTTAAAGGACATTTGAGAATACATTACATATCCTTTTTAGAACAAATTGACTCATCGATCAAGCAAAAGAAGCTAGGAATCTTATTAGCTTGATAGTAGTCTAAAAACTAAATGCAAAAACAAATATGCCGGGTTAGAACTAAAAAGGAAAATATGACAAGGGAATAAGGGATACAAAAGATACCAAAAAAGAAAAAGAAAAAAAAACCAAATACCAAATACCAAATACCAACTGATCGAAACAACTTTTAATAGTATGACAAACAGGCAAACCAATTAACCAACTACCAAAAAGGACGAAAGAAAAAGAAAAAGTGTATGTTTTCATGTTTGGATGGGATGAAGACAAATACATATAAGCCCTTCAAATATATATTTCCAACCCTAGGAATAGTGCATGAGGTCCCTCTTATGGACAAAGTCTCGTAAACTGGATATATATATATATATATATGAGAATGCGACTAGGTCCTAATCTATTATCTACAAAAGTGTTTAGTTAAAGTCAATTTTTATGATGTGGCCAAAAAAAAAAGGTCAATTTTTATGATGGGTAATGCACTTACTTAATTAATAGTCTACTTTGTAAATTGATCATCATCTTCATCATTGTCTTGCTTAGCTAACAATTGTTTATCCCTTTGTACCTTTATAAGGGAAGGACGATGCCCCACGCCATGCTTCGCAACTTCGATTCTTTCTTCTTTTACGTATTTGAGTCATAACCTTCCTCAACTCCTAAGATAATATATAATAATTAGATAGAGAAGGAGAAAAGTAAGCAACATTAAGGAACATTAGTGCACGCAACATATATATATTATATGCTAAGTTTTAATCAGTGCCCTTTTATTGAGAGATTCCATATTTAATAATAAATAATGGATTTTTTGTGAGATCCATCATATATTGTATTTTCATGCTTTGAGCCTTCTCTTTTTTTTTTTTTTATTCAAATATCATTTATGCAAACATTAAACAAATTGAAAATTATTAAGATATTTAATTTTAATCAAATAAATAAACAAACACAATGTTTCAACAAACACTTAAAATTATGAATATTTAATCAAATACTTAATTTTTTCATAAAAACTTAAAAAAATAGATGGTTTTGACCATTTAACTGATTCATAATGCATCTTAGTTTTTGTTTTTATTTTTATTTTGTTATAAACTTATAATCACATTGCATTTGATTAAACCATTCACATTCCACTAGACTGCCTGCTCGATATTCTTGTCAACACGTTAATTATCCACATGATGGTTATATGGACCCTATGTAATAACCTTGCAATTGGGTTGGACCTCACACTTGCCAGCCCAGTTACAATCCTGACCCATCAAGAGCAGACCAGTGTGGTTGCTTCTAGAATTGCAGGCTGTAACCCAATTCATTTGCAATCCAGAAAGACAGGACCAACACCCTTCAAATTCCCACCCCTCCCCGTCACCGACGTGACTCATCTACCCCGATCTCCCCTTTCTCTGCCTCCCTTCTTCACCGGACCACCATGGGTGGCCGACACAACCCTACCTCTCCCAGCCGCCGGCGCAACCCCACCCTTCTCATCGCCGGTTGACCCTACCATTCCCCATCGCCGACGCGACCCACTTACCCTCGATCTCCCTTCTCTCTCTATCTTCCCTTTCTCTGCCTTCTTCCTTATCTTTGCCTCCCTCCCTCCCTCCCTCCGGTGAGGGAGGGAACCGGAGGAAGGGAGGCAGAGAGAAGGAAGAGAGAGAGAGAGAAGAGAGATCGGGGTGGGTGGGTCACGTCGGCAATGGAGAGGGGTGGGGTCGCACTAGCGGTGGGGAAGGGGTGGGGTTGTGCTAGAGGCGGGGAGGGGTGGTCAACTGAGTGGTTTTGAGTGGTCTGAATAGCCCCCCAATATAAAACAAGATAAACCAAAATACTTTCTTAATTTGAACTCACTCAATTAAAAAATCCAAAAAATCGTAGTAATAGGTTTATTTTTATTTTTTTAAATGTATAGGCCCACTAGCCCAATATAATTATCATGGGCCGTGAAAGCAAAAGACATGGGTTGGCCTGAGGGTTGGTCTATCTAAAGATGATTTTGTGATAGGTTGAGCTTAATTTCATTCATGTATAGTTGACCTCATTCAGGAAATACTTCAAGTTCAACATGACAATGACACTGGAAGTTTCTAAAGCAAAGGTTGGACCATTTCTACCAAACTTCTCTTTGTTCTTCTAAGTTCTATTAGAAGTGTATGGTGGCATAATCAATAAATAGATAAGAAAATACATAGTGATATTATATTAGTCTGGACAAGACTTGACCAAATTGATTTCACCATCATGTTGTTAGTTTCAAACCATGGCTAACCTTTCAAGACTGTATATGGTTTTGCTGGCTTAGGCAGCTTCTATAATAACAAAATTGTACCCAAAAAGAAAAAGAAAATATGTGTTTTTCTTTTCTGATCCCTATTTTTTTTTTTTTTGGTTTATTCTATTTTATTTGATTCTCCATTTGGATGCTATGTGAGCAATCATCTGCAATATTGTGCCTGACCCAAAATTGTTATATTGGGTCATGAATAGGATCCCTCATTCCCTCTATGCTTTATCAAATGGCATTGAATATGAATGTGCTCTGCCCAACCGGTTTTTGCCCTCCATCTTTCAGACAGGTTTCATATTCAATGATTTTAATAAAAAGATTGTAGATATTTTTGATATTTAAATGCTTAACAATTTTAGGTAAGTGCAAATGAAAGAAACGATAGCCGAACTTTAATAGTAAAAATTAGTCTAAATTTGATATTTGAAGTTACGACTTACGAGTGAGAAGTAACAATAGTTAAATAAATCAACACGGTTGCAAGATTGGATTTTTTTTAGTTTCTCCTTTTGGTTCGAATGAAATGAAATACAATTAATACAATGAAAAATGTAAAATTGGACATTAATTATGAAGGATCTTCACCTTAACAATTGCTGCCACTCTCTCTCTTTATATCTCTTTCTATCATAATCTTCAATAATGACTTGACGCTTACTTGCTTAATCTGTTATTAAACCTCAAATCAATTATTAGAAGCCCGTACTATTTTCCTTTCACAAAAATTTTGCTCAAAACTCCAAATACCATATGGTTGGCATTTTAGTCAAACCTTCCTTGGAGCACTAGATCCTTCTTCACTTAGAATATTTTGTCATTTAGCAAATTTTGACTTTAACGTACGAAGAAATCTAGATATTTATTCTAAAATTAATTGATAATAAAATGAATAGTCCAACAACCTTATAAGTTACTAAATAAAATTATACTTTTCTAATGTAAAATAATACTCTACATTCTCACATGTCATGCAAAAGAGCGGTCACATGCTAACCATACTTGCTTTAAAGTTTAAATGCACCAAAAGATGAGTAATATCCCATAAATAAATACCACATCAAAAACCCATTTTCTAGTTTTAATTATTCTTATTTTTTTTCCCAGTTAATTATTCTTATTTTCTTTCCCAGTTAATTATGCTTATTTACTTCAACTATTTCTCAACCATGTTAAACTCTTTCATTTGGTTAAAGTTAAAGATAAGGACTAGGCATTTACAATGAATAATAATATATTCCTATTTAAAAAAAAAAAAAAAACATTTAACACATTAAACCCTCCATTCGCTTACCGCAGACTCGCAGAGTCCTTTTACCTAACCGACCATTCGGAACCGGGTTGACCACACCGAAACAAACCGGCCCAACCGGGCGGTCCAGTCATTGCTTATATAATTTGTTTTCCTTGCATTCTCTCAATTTCTTCTCCATCTCTCTTTTTATCTTTTCTCCTTGAGAGTTTGTTCGCTGTTAACAACGAAAACGATAAAACGAGCTTCACGGCCGGTGCGACCCGAATCCAAATCCGAACCATTGGAAAGCGGCGGCTCCGATTAGGCTTCGACATTTGAGCCCTCATTCCCTTGTTGTATCATCGCCATGGACTCCGAATCTGTAAGTCTCCCAACCGCTCAACCCATTTGATTGACGTGCAGCTCCGAATCCTGTAAAACCCTAAATTGATTGATTTATCGAGCTTTTTTTGGTGCTCCTCCGGTTATTGAACCATTAATGGGTGATTATCACGTTTCCCTGTTTTTCATTTCTTAAAAGGATTCGGGATTTTAGTGCTGCTAGGGTTCTTGGAATATTGAGAAATTGGTGTCTTGCTATTCGATTTCAGCGGGAAATTAGGGTTAGGTTTTGTGATTGGGAGCATTGCTTGGCAACGACTTTCGGGGGTTTCTTTGTGATTTCTAGGGTTTGAATTGTTGGAATTCGAGACGGGGACGATAGGCGTGGGTTAGAGGATAATGTGTATACTTTGTGTGATTCAGAAGTGGTCTCGCCGGGTCGCTACAATGCTTCCTTGGTTAGTTATTCCATTAATAGGACTATGGGCTCTCTCTCAGCTTCTACCGCCAGCTTTCCGATTTGAGATAACTTCACCCAGGCTCGCTTGTGTTTTTGTGCTCTTGGTTACTCTCTTCTGGTATGAGATTTTGATGCCTCAGCTTTCAGCTTGGCGGGTGCGGCGGAATGCAAGGCTTAGAGAAAGGAAGAGGTTTGAGGCAATAGAGTTGCAAAAGCTGAGGAAAACAGCAACGAGGCGGTGCCGGAACTGCTTGACTCCTTATAGGGATCAGAATCCTGGTGGTGGCCGGTTTATGTGTTCGTATTGTGGGCATATATCAAAGAGACCGGTTTTGGACTTACCTGTGCTCCCTGGGATGGGACTTTCAAATTCAGGGCTTATCAGGGATTTGGTCGGAAAGGGTGGAAAGATATTGAATGGAAAGGTGTGGTCTGAAAATGGGTGGATGTGTGGTCAAGATTGGCTGGAGAATGGCAATTGGGTCAGTGGTTCAATTGCAGGGAAGTCTAGCTATTGGAAGAAGGATGGGAGCAGTGTTTTTGGAGGGGACGAGAATTGTTTAGCTGAGAAGTCTTATTCGGGTTGTGATATTTTTGCCTACAAGCTACTGATGTCTTTTTTCTTGAGTATTAGATGGCTTTGGAGAAAGATTTTTAGAATTAGTACATCGAGGGAAGATGCTGCATCTGATGCAGAGCATAAAGGGTTGTTGGCCAAGAGGGGTGAGAATGGGGTAAACTTTCATGAGAGTAGAGGAGAAAAAGCACGCAGAAAAGCTGAAGAGAAGAGACAAGCCAGGTTAGTGAGGGAGCTTTTAGAGGAGGAAGAGAAAAAGCAGAGGGAGGAAGTTGCAAGGTTGGTGGAGGAACGCAGGAGACTTAGGGATGAGAAAAAGGAATCCGAAAGAGATCGTGGGAAAGCATCTCCACCTGTGAGGGAGAAAGATAATAAGAAGGAAGCAGAAAAGAAACGACAGGAAAGAAAAAAAGAGAAAGATAAGGGTTCTAGCAAGAGCAATTCTGATGCAGAAGAACTGGAAAAGAGAGCAGGTAAGGAAAGTGAGCGGAAGCGGGACTTTGACAAGAAGAGTGAGATTGATCGTCGGGAACATCAGAAATCAGGGGCAGATTATTTTAAGGGCCAAAGCACAGAGATGGGACATGGTGTCAAGAATGCATCTGCAAACAATTTCATGCGGGGAAATGCTGGATCTAGGTACCTGGACCGCATGAGGGGTACAATCTTTTCTTCTTCAAAGGCATTTAGCGGAGGTAGTTTCTTTGGAAAAGTTGCTAATACTACAGTGACAAAAGAAACTAAACCTAATGTCTCTATAGATCATGTCCATAGGAGAGATTTATGTCCACCTGAGCGCGTAGCTGTGAGACCTTCTATGAATGGAGATGATAAGAGTATCAACCGCCCTGTAAGTTATCTTGCCGCATACCTCATTTTTTACATACCTTTTTGTGTCACTGATTAAACATGTTATTCAGTTGCCTGCCTAAGTTCAAAGGTATGGCAAACAAAATTTTAAATTTTAATTTTCATGGAAACTATAGATATTTATGATCCTCTTGAGTTTGTCCATTATGCCATGCATCTATAAGGTTGGCCTTGACTTTGTGAGCATTTACCAATGTGATTGCATGAAGATCAACAGTTCTATTGATTGAATTCCTACCAGCTGTGCTGTTAGGATTTTTGAGTGAAGAAGCTATAATCAAGTTTTTTTGCCTCATTCATGATAATGATATTAGGCATATTATCACAACATTTAGGTGAAGAAAATAAGTGTTACAATGTTGATCCATTCAATGCAGGTCCACTCAGAACCACAGCCAGGGACAGCACCAAAAAAATCATGGCAGCAATTATTTACTCGTTCATCATCTGTGCCTTCATCCTCAAGTGTAAATGTAATAAGTAGACCAAATTCAAAGTTTCAAACAGAAGTTCAAAGTCCTCAGTTATCCGGTCAATCATCATCAATACAGTCATTTGACAATCCGATCAATTTTGGGCTGCCTTCACCATTCACTCTACCTACCTATCCACAAGGATCCACTAGCAGCAGTTTAGGTTTTTCACCTACAATTGAACCCATATTCCCTCGCATTGGAGAAGGACATCATGAATTTATACCTGAAGAGCCAGAGCTTTTTGAAGACCCTTGTTATGTCCCTGATCCAGTATCTTTACTCGGGCCCGTTTCCGAGTCACTTGATAATTTTCAATTGGACATGGGGACTAGCTTTATGACAGATATGGGATTGGAGAGGCCTCGCACATTAAAGAATGTATCTTCTTCTGATGCCAACAAGCCGTCGCCAATTGAGTCACCAATGTCACGAGAAAAGCATAATAATTCGAATCGCTTCCCAAGATCCCCAAAGGCCCAGGATATGCATACTTTACCCCAAGATGATGCAAATGCAAATGATATGGGAACGTGGCAAATGTGGAACAGTTGCCCTCTTGGTCAGGAAGGTCTAGGTTTAGCAGGTGGCCCAGCAAGCTGGCTTCTACCTCCCGAACTGAACAGATCAAACAAGGATGACCTTATGCACCCTTCATCTCAGAGACCAATGGTGTCACTGTTTACAACAGAAGAACAGGTTGTGTCTGGTTCTCATTCTCCTCAAAATCAGAGCATTTTTCTTGGTAGTGGCCAGAATGGTGGGACATTTAGCCCTGTTACTGGTTCGAGTGATCATGATCCTTGGTTGCAAAAAGCGTTTTTTCCGCCATTGTCAACTGCTGAAAACCATTTCCCTCTCAAACCTCAGGAGGAAACTACTAAGAATGAAATGATTTATGGGAGTCCCAGCAGTTCTACTACAAACTATCCATTTGAGCTGTCTCCAGCAAATTGTTGGTCCAAGTAAGTGCAGTACACCTCATCCTCCTTATATTTAACCGCTGGTATGAAAAGTTGCTTGTGTATGTCATTCTTGAAACTTTTATAGATTAATTATGGTGAATTAGTTTTGCCTTGTGAAATGGTGAGGTGTAAAGGTTAGGAATGTTTGTTCTTGCATGAAACAAAGAATGACGACTAGAAACAGATAATGAATCAGGAAGGGCAAGTGAACATGCCTACACTCTTTTTTTCCTCTCCATGCAGCATAATCCAGTATTAGACGACATGAATGGACCTCAGAGTCCAAACATGCTGAAGAAAGTTATGTAAATGCTACTACTTTATTTTCTGTGGTGACCTTCAAATTGTAGGAATATTACTACTATATAATGGACAAATGATTTGGCCAACTCATATTGGAGCGTAAACTTTTCCAAAGTGGCTGATTTGATCGTGTCTTGCAATTATGTCTTCAGCATACTGCCTTCTCCCTAAGAAAGTAGTGCCTTGTTGCTCTAGCTATCACTCAACACGCTTTGTTTATTGTTGTGTAGTCTAAACACAAAACGTTGGAACTGATATGAACAGTACATAGATAGATGTTTTAGTTGATGGTAGTTTTGGAAGTAATTTCTTCTTTAAATGGTTTGTGTGCTTGTTGTCGGGATCTCCTGGTAATCATAATTCATGCATTTTCCAAACCTTCTATTTCTTTCTTGTAAATATGTGAAAGATAATTTTGACATTTTACCTGGTCATGGGATGGAAGGGGGTAAGGGGTTTTCATGGGTGCCTTAGGCCCAAAGCGTAAACTCAATTGAAGTCATGCCTGGATACCCCAGAAATATCAGCCAGTATTAGTGGTTTTTGAATGGTTTGACTACTAATGGATTTGTCCAGCTTTTAACCCAGTCATGGGATGGGGCATTCTGTGATTGGTTCAGATTTCTTTGTGCTGATTAGTGCTGTATAAAATTAATTGTTTTAAAATGCTTTCTAGTTCAACTTGGATAATAGTGATCTAATTCTTGTTTTGCTTGCTATCTTTCTTTTGTTGGCAGAAAGGAATGGGATGAATGCGCTGCGCAGGGAACAGGGGAAGGTGTTGGAAAGCCATCTGTTGTGAGGCCCCATATCAGGGGTCCTTACACCCCAGATGTACAGTCGCTATGGTCATTTGTTTGAAAAAAGAAAATGAGAAGAGTATGAGGGACTTAAAAACACACCTCCTGTAACTCTAATAGAGGCAAATAGCCTCTTGTGGAGGAGAGTCTAGAATACTGGATGCATTGTATCTTCCTGCTCTTCTTTATAAGGGAGATTGATGTTTACTTACATTAGCTTGGATAGGAATACACGTGACATGCATGCTTTTATGCTCTCAGGTAACAGCTAGGTGTCACTATTCTGATTCATTTAGTTTCTTTTTCTTCTTGGGGAAAGGGACGGTTACTTCTATGGGGAATCCTACATTTGCAGAATGGTGCTTTGCATGCCCTCTCTTTGTTGAATCGTGAATGGGGGTGTCTTGTAACATACTAACAGAAGGACTCAAGAAGTGCCTTCATTCCTATATATAGTTCTTTTCTACCTTTTCCAGGTACGGCCTTTGACATTGAGTTGTTGGAGTGCCCCTATTTCCCTGTCGAATAAGCAGTTTAAAGAATCAAACAGCCAAACTTATTAATCCAGAGTATCTTTTTTTCTCTTCCCCAAGAATTGTAAAATTGTAAATATTATCCATCCATGGCCATGATGCAGTTTTTGATAGTCTTGGTTCATTTAGGTGCCTTTTTGTTGACTGTACCTGGTCACAAGTAAAGAAGCATAGTGCAAGGCTTTCTGTTCTTCATATGTTTTAGTTAAGTTTGGTCCAAACTTTAGCTAGTTAAAAGCACAACTCTGTGATACGCTGTGCTCAGGTACAAAGTTGCTGCATACAAAGTTACAAGTCTGAAATAGTCTCTTAACCCTGAACTCAAAAAGTTTAATCCTACTCATTCGGAGAAATAGTCTCTCAACCCTAAACTCAAAAGAACCCAAAAAAAAAAATGAGAGGAAAAAGAAATCCGACCTACCGGATTCGAACCAGTGACCTAAGGATACCAGCTAGGCATTAACCAACTACAGTCCTCCGCTCTACCAACTGAGCTAAGGTCGGGGTGTTGTTAGTGCCTCTACTGTTTCATACTTAACATAGAGACAAGTATTTATCTAGAGACACAGTCAAGGTAATGGGCCTTGACCCGGGCCTGCAAGAATAATAATAAGGCGGCATTTGACATTTATTTATTAGATTCTTACCGTTGCCAGTTGGCCAGAATACATTCTCTCTCTGTACGCGTTAAACCTTGACCTTGAAAGCAGGAAGGTGTTGTTACATTCTCGGTCAATCCAAGAACACCAGACCAAACCTCATATCCAGTTACTACTAAGCGAGATACCACAATCACATATCTCTGTCTCACTCAGTGTTTCAAGAATGTGTCCGCTAAGATTGATACTGATATTCTTGTCGACCGCGCTGGCTGGTTTCTTCGTCTTGAGAAACCTCGCATCCAAACCGGACCACCAAACCTTGTTCCCAGATTCTAGTGAGGAAGAACCGCTCAATTCTCTTCAAGAATCAGCACCCCCCTCCTTCTCATCCAAGGTACAAATAATATATATTTTCTCATTTGGTTGCCCAGAAAACAAGATTGTACGTGAAATCCGAATGTGATGCGTTTCTAAACATAAATTCTTTGCTGTTTCTTGAAGGTTGTATCGGCTGTGGGATCGGGATTCTGGACCTGCATTGATATGGCAAGTGGACGCTACCTTTGGAGGTCTTTGGTGTCTTCTTATTCTTCCACCCATTCTCACTCTCACTGATGTCTCTCTCTTCCACAGTTTAATTGGTTTTTTTTTTTTTTTTTTCCTGTAGTCTGGTTGTGCTGATTTGCCTGTTATAATAATAGTGGGAATTCACACAAACCCAGATGATTGATACTCAATTGATTTATAAAAATACCCTTGATTCTATTCACTATGAAAATTTGAGTCTTTACTTTGGATTTCAACCATATGATTAAGTTTCTAAAATTTGACATTTATCACCAAATGCACAAATGCTCTAAAGAGATTTATATGTTTGTTTATGGCCTTGAACATTGTAGTAAATGGGTCAAGGGACGAATCTTACAGAAATGCACTCACCAAGATATATGCTCTGCTTATGCTATAATGCTAGATATGTAAAACATACCACTAGAACAGAAATACGTTTGAAAAATCATTTGGGGCAAGATGGATAGAAAAACAACTAAAAGATAGTAAGAACAAGTATTTTATATACATGCATCCTCAAGCATTACACACTAAGTTAAGACAAGTTCAAATTCTTGCATTTGGTGTACTCTGTAGTTGTCTCAAGGACTAATGCTTCTCAAGAATTAGACAAACAAGGTACCTATCATCACAAACTACAATCAAATCTATTACAATTTTCCCTTCTTTTATGAACCCTGGGGTGCCGAGACCACTTGCATTGGGAGTGCCAAAGAAAGCCGTTGCTCTTGTTGCTCCTGTTGCTCTTGCTGCCCTAGTTGTGGTGGCCCTTGCTGTTGCTGCTCCCCTTGCCAAGTCCAAACAATGTCCTTGAGAGCTGGTCTTATATCCTTTTTCATGACCTTCTGATACTCTAATGTATCTCCACTAGTCTTCTTCACTTCCACCAAATGAAAAAACGGGGTGATCTCAAAGATCTCAGTGTCAATGCCTAAAACCCCCTTCCTGCCTTGCGTGGACCCTTCCATTTTCAACAACCCTCCATCCTTCTTCTTTATCTTCAGTCTCAGGCGCTTGGCAATGTCTTCCAGCTTAGAGATTATGGTTGACGCAGTTTTGTTCGATGTAAACCGCATTTCTTTCTTTTGTTCAGTCTCCTCAAATAATCCAGACAAGTCAAAGCCTGCAGAGTAGGAGATGATATCAAAAGCATTCAAGTTAGATGGCCTTGCTAATTCTTGCTTTGACTCCACGACAGAATTGCTATCTTCATTAGATCCGAAAATTGCATCAGCATCCAGAGGGGCTGGCTCTATCACAGGTACTTCAGCAATTACAGGTTTTTGGACCAGCCCCTTTCGGAACCAAGAATTTTGCATTATTTTGGCTATAGATATCCGAGTATTTGGATTTGGGTCCAAGATCTTTGACAGCAACCTGCGTACTTCCGGAGCAAACCAGTTAGGGAATTTGAAGTCACCCTTACCAATCTTCCTATACATCTCCATCAGATTTGAATCATGAAATGGGAGAAATCCAGCCAATAGAACATATAATATCACCCCACATGACCAAATGTCAGCTTTGGCACCATCATAACCTTTCCTGTTTATTACTTCTGGAGCAACGTATGCAGGGGTCCCACAGGTTGTATGAAGCAACCCATCTTGGCGCTTAGATCCACCAAGGGCACTCAGTCCGAAATCTGAAACCTTTAGATCTCCATTCTCATCCAAAAGTAGGTTTTCCGGTTTCAGATCTCGATGGCTTACTCCTCTACTATGGCAGTAATCAACAGCACTGATCAGCTGTTGAAAATATTTCCTAGCAACATCCTCCTTTAGCTTTCCTTTGGAAACCTTGTTGAAGAGCTCACCACCTTTAACATACTCCATGACAAAGTAAATCTTCGTTTTGCTGGCCATCACCTCATAAAGCTCCACCACATTTGGATGTCTAATCAGTCGCATAACAGAAATTTCTCGCTTAATTTGATCAATCATCCCAACCTTCAAGACCCTCTCTTTATCGATTATCTTAATGGCCACACTCATGCCAGTTTTAAGGTTTCTAGCATGGTGGACCTTGGCAAAGGTTCCTTGGCCTAGTAATCTCCCCATTTCATACCGTTGCATCAACACACTCCCTTTGTTTTCCATTTCTAGCTACTATTCTTGTACACAGCAGTAGCTACTTCTACCTGATAGCTTAGTATATGGATATAGGAACAATACTCAATAACACAAAAGCTCAACCATCCTCACACACATCATGTTTTGACAAGGTATATCCCCTTAAATTTCTCGCTACAGTGGCCATTTGAGCATAGAATCTGAATTGGCTGTGAGTTTGTTCAGTCTCACCAATGATAAACAGGGGCAGCTCAAACAGAGCTACAACCTCATCAATCAGTACTGGAGAGTTCTCAATTTTCAAGCACATCTTTCACCATTCCCTGGTTTTCTTCTTTGACAACCCAGAGAAACTGAAGAAGTGAAGTAGCTGAAACTTAGGCGCACAAGAAACAGAGTAGCAATCGGCTAACCTTTTCAAGTTGCCAACAGATATATCAGATTATCACCTGAAAAACAAAGAAAAAGGGAAATAAATGATGTTGAGCCCTCGCATGTTAAAACACATCCACAATAATTTCAGAAAAGAATGCACTACAAATAGTTATAATGCTCGTCAAACTTTAACAATTCACATCACAATATTTGTCAATTTCTATATATCTTTCTCTTGGAAAGCTATGAACTTCAGCAATAATTTCTACATCTTAAAATAAAATGAGAATTTTGTTAATTTCAATATCTAGTTGAAGAAATAATTTCAACATTTCACATGGTATTGAACCCATATTTATAATATATATTATAACGATCATAAGTATAATAATAAACAGAAAACAACACTAATGATCTGTTTTGATGAGAAACAGGGTTAATACAAGAAGGAAACTGGAAACCACCTGCATTTAAGAGAAAAAGGGCAAGAACCCATTTCTCAACTTCAATTTTCCAGTGAATCCAAGCAAGAAAAGACTTGAAAAAAAAAAAAAACTGAAGCTAAAATAAACACAATTTTATATTTTACAGGACCAACAAGAACAAACAAGAATCGAAGATCGAATAAAAGATTTGAACTTTACCTTGGTTCTGTAGAAGAGATTCCCACAGTTGAAAGTAGAGAGGGATGAAGAAGAAAGTGAACAAAATGAGAGAGAAAAATGGGTGTGGTTTAGTCGGCTTTATATTAAAAAAGGGAAAGGCCAAAAAACCCTATGTCCCTATGGCCCCAGTGAGGTATGCACCTCTTCTTCTTTATACATTTATACCCACCCAGTCACCCTCCAACGGGCCAACGGGCCAACGCCAACCAATAATTTCCATTTCTTTTTCTTCTTTTTTTGTCTTTTTGAATACTGAGATTACAGGAATGCCACCCACTCACTGTGAGTTTGGGGCCACTTCTTTCTTTGTAACATATTATTATTGAAGATTTAGACCCAAAAAAAGAAATTATTATTGAAGATTTAGACCCAAAAAAAGAAATTATTATTAAAAAAGATATTATATTGGTCATTGCCAAGCAAAGAAAAGAAGTCCTTATATTGGTCACATATATGATGTTTCCAAAATAGGTATGGACTCCAACCACAAAAAAGTGGTGGATCCGTCTAAATTAGTTGCATTCCATTATAAATGATAAAAATATTTTTTGTTAATTGGAGAGCCTTAACCCTAACTTAGGGTCCCCCAAGCCCAGATTGTGAACTTTATTAATGTGCCTGCCACTACGTTTGTAAACATATTATATTTTCTTGATCGGATGGTAATGTTTGTATTGCTCACAGCCCACCTAAACGACTTTAAATATTTTCACATGGAGGAGATGATGATTGATGACCACTGTTATTTTCATTCAGTTCACATGCACAGTAACCAAACCATAATCTGCTTACCTAAAGGTTCAAAATAAAAAATTCACGATAAAATGATAAAATTGTAAACTCAAATATTATGAATTTAAACGATAGAAAATGTAAAATATCTGAATTTATTGATACATATAATTGTAAGCATTTTTATGTTGGGGGATAGTGTATCGTGATAGTTTTTTTAATTTTTTTATTCATTAATAATTGTTAATGAAACTTGAATTCAGGATTTATTTCAATTAAAGAAGATGATGTGTCATCAATCGAATAAATAATATACGAAACAAAATATTTAAAACATGTTTATGTGTGAAAAGAATTTAATTTTAAATATAAGAGAATTCAAATATGGGTATATTTTGTCTAATTGGGTTGGCAGTTGGCAATAGGCGGGTATTGTGAAGCTTCATACCTCAACATCTTCAAGTTGCGGTGTGAGCCCACAACCAATGAGGAGACGCCAGCACGAAAGTGAACATTTGGTGTTGGGTACTGGTCTCACCTTCCTGGATCATCTGACTCATCTCTGAATGGCAGTCAGCCACACACCCCATTCCAAATTTCCATTCCATTTGAGTCATCAACTGACTGGGATGCTACCTACCATACACGTGTCACCATCTAGCAATTGTCTGACTCCACGCAACCACACGTGTCCTCTCGTTGTTTTGGCCTTTTTTGAGTTTGCCTAGGATTCCTCCCAGAGGATTGGATTCTAGAGACCTCTTGTCCATTCAGCTACTCGATCCATACAATTAAAATTTGTTTATTTGATAGTAATTAACTAATTACATGATTAAAATTTTTGTATATGGTTAATTTTTTGTCAAAATGAAATTTTTTAATTATAATTATATAGGAAAAAAAAAATTAGTAATTAGCATGAAAATCTCACGACATAATCATTATTCTAATTCTGACCGACATAAACCAATGTTATAAGGGAGAATGTTTAATTTAATTAGTCCTTGACTCCTTGTCTTGCATACCATGTTCAAAACATATGGAATCTAAATTGCATTCTTTATGTCTCATATAATGTTGATGTAACTATAAGAAATTAATCGAAGTCTATTAATATGAAGCAATAAAGCATAGCCAAGCAAAGGTACCGACTACGAAGGGAAGCTTCATGTAACCCACAAAATATCCTACTAATTTCTTTCTATCTGTTTTTCAACTTTTTTGTTCAAAGTAAAAGATCGAATAAAGGCTAAAATATGTACTTGGCTTATCAGTCTCACTTGAACCTTCCAGTCTCACAATTACTTGGACTTGCGGATCGAGTAGTCTTTTTAAGAAATGCATGTTTTTCCATTATGGAGGTTTGAACGTGTAGGGCTCAACTGAATTTGCTACATATATGGATTTGTCAACTCATTACTCATAGTACCACGTACACAAAAATCCAACAGAGTTGGACGAAGAGCATGGCTGGATAATGGATATATATGCAACTTATCAAATTGAATTTTCACCACTTCTATAACTACAAGTCTACCACTAGCAGAGAGAAAAATCACCACTTTTAGTGGAACCAGGACCACCCAAGAAAGTGTACGTTATCTGTCTGAATGTCGTGGGATGAAGGATCTCCAATAAAAATGTTAATTATGTTATACTACAAGTAATCATAGAGTAAATTCCAAAGTATCATGGTAATTATTTATATTAAATAGAACCTGTGGCAAAATCAAGGTGAAAAGAGGTAAAAAGTAGCATTTTATACATTTCAAAACCTGATAAATTCAAGATTATGTTTTCTTATAATTAATCAGTAGTACAAATACAAGGATCTTTCAACTTAACTAATTAAGACTTTGATCTTAGTCTTCCTAGAGCTAATTTGTTGTCATAATAATTCTGATGGCAATTATATAAAGTTATAAACTGCATTCCCTCGTTTGAATGTTATGCGCTGCCTAGTGCATGCTTCCATCTCAGGATGCAGGGGGCTCTGACTTGTGAACTAAATAACCTGCCGGTAAAGAAAATGGCTGGCCTTACTAAATAGGAAAAAAAAAATCACACACTACTGGAAAAATGGACAGTAGACACGAACAATGACTCACAATTATGAGGTGGATGAGATTAGAGCATTTTAATACATGGTTTGGAGTAATCAGTAACTCCAAATTAGTTGACACGGACAAAGGGTGAGTAATTTAATAATAAGCACTGCTAACTATGAGGGTTATTAAAAATCAGCGCTTCAGCTGCGTGGAGCCGCTGCAAGCCAGCTGAGAAATGAATAACTTCACATATGACCAAACTGTGCTATATAGTAATGGAACTTACCTCAGAAGCAAATTATTTATATCCCATAAAGGTTTTCTTGCTGTTCTTTACTTTCTAAGGGCCCGTTTGGTATTCTATTCAATTTTTTTTTTCAAAAATTAAGATTTTTTTTTTAAATGTGAGTTTTCAAAATCAATTTTTAAAATTTGAAAACGCGTTTGGTATAAAATTTGAAAACAATTTTTAAATTTAAAAAATGATGACATCTAAGAAAAAAGGAAGTGTAAAAAAAAAATTGAGAAAAACGATGTTTTATCATTTTTAAAAAGAGACATGTTTTTGAATTTTTTTTTTTTAATTGTTTTTAAAAATGGTCTACCAAACACGTTTTCTTGACTAAAACTTGTTTTTTTGTTTTTGAAAACAAAAAATAGTTTTAAAATAGAATACCAAACAGGCCCTAAACTATCCTCTGTTTTTGAGAATCTAAACCTTCCCTCTTCAACCTCCACTACTTATTCGATCTCTTTCTTCTAAAATTGTTTTAATGAGTAAATTTTCCCTCTTCAGGGTGTGTTTGGGAATAAAATTAAACAAAAGATTTATATGTAATCTTTTCTTTTTTTCTTTGTTATAGGTGAAAAGATTATACGAGAAGGCAAAGGAAATCTTAATGGAAGAAAGCAATGCCCAGGTGCATGACAACTTTATTTGTAGGAAGTCTTAATTTTCTTTTTGTAATATATTATTTGCTATATAATTTCATATGTAAGGTTAACCATTGTCCAACTAATGAGTAAATCTTTTAGTTGATGCTATTTCAAGTACAAGGGTACAAGCACTCCAAAGGCTGGATGTGCAGGCTTTGGTACAAATGTTGTCAAAAGCTTCAGCCACCAAAGAAGCTCAAGCAACCCCACTAGTTGGTGTCAATCCAATGTTGATGATAGGTTCCGATGTCTCTGATATGGCCGTGGACAATGCGAACACAGCAAATGATGAGTTTCCCAGCCCATGATTGGATCCAAGTATGGTTATAATTTTTTTGATAAGTGTTGGTAGCATTTTGGTATAGACAGGTGAATTATAGCCTCTTTTTGTGAAAATGATGGTGGGGACTTAAGTATAGTTTATATTGCTAGAACGTAGTGATATGATGGGTTTAGGAACTTACTGGCTTAGATGTTGGGTAAAAATATTATTTTGGAATTAATATGTGGCAGATGATTCCTCGAGCATGCCAACCCTTTCATAATAGTTAGATTGTGAATTGCTTGTAAGGAAGGGGTTGGGATCATATCAGTGAACTTAGATTGGGTATATTTTGGATGTAAATAGGCAAGTTATTTTGTTGAACAAACTAATGTAATTATAGACTCATCGGTATTGTGAAGCAAATGTCTGAAAGTTGAATGTTTTATTTATCATGGCAATTTAAACTTTTTTTATGGCTAAAATTACAGTTTATTAATAACTAATCCTTCAATACATAAGCATTATTATAAGTATATATATTTATTTGATATTATTGTATATGAAACAATATATGAGCAATTGTATATATATTAGTTTTATATATTTAATGGAAGTGTGGCACGGATACCTGAAGGTGAAAGACAAAGGTCATTTAATAAAATAAATACACGAATAATTCGTATACAATATTTATATGTTTTTCATGTCACAGTATGCCATATTTTAATATTATTTGGTGTTTCACGGTTACACAACCATGAGAGCATGACTAGGAGTGGCTTCATGAATACCAGCGGCTTCTTTTTTTTAAAGCCACTTGTATATCAGCTTGGCTCAAGTATGCTAATGAGAATGACGTGGGACCCAGTGTGAATGTATTCACAGTTAGGTAAACCGTGACATTGTCACAATAGATACCCCTATCAATCATATCACCGCACAAATCGTGAATATAACAACAATAGACATTGCAAAGTGTGCCCTTTGAGACTAATTGACATTGTTTGGTGGGTGTGCCTGATGAAGAATTTTGTAGTAGTGACATAAAATGGTATCACCTGTATAATGTGACCTAATGCATAAAAAATAAGGAACTAGTTGAGGGAAACTTCACAATAGTTTCGGATAAAATGTAGTTTTATACAGCCCTATTGTTTATTAGCACTATAGCAGATGGTCCTTTATAGATAAATAGTACAACTTCCACGAACGCCCTAAAACTTGGAAGAGTTAAAATAAATTTCTAAAAAAATTGGCCAAACAAATAAGTAAGTTTCTGAAAAGCAGTTAGATACATAGCCAACACGATACTCTGCAGGACAATAGTTATGAAACCTATCGCTAGATATTCTATTCTAATTATGATATAGTAATATCTACTTCATCTCTCAACAACTGTACACCATGAATCGGTTTTTGGACCTTCTAAAGAAATCTCTTACTTTCTTAGTTGAGATAGATTCATGGGGTTGACTGTGGTATTGAAAAACTTGCGTATTAAAAAATAAAATAATAGCAAAGGGTGGGCCCATGGTCCGGGCCCAAACTCGCAAGCATTTTTTTAAGAAACCGTATCACATTCATAGGCTGACAATACCCTACATCTTGAAACTTGAAACCCATGAATAATCTGTCTTTATATATATATATATATTTATATGTATATATATAGTTAACAACGTTATTTTGGACCTATAATTTAATAATCGAAATCGTTTATAGTTTAAAACATCATTCAAAGATCACTTTTGTAAAATTTTAATTAAATTGAAAACTATTTAGCCAATTTATTATAATAAATATAATTTTAATTTTATCTGACAAATTATATTTGTCTGTACAGTTCAAATGACCAAATAATTATCGATTTGACTGATTTTTTATATGAATGACTATAGAAATAATCTAAAAAATAAACGGTTTCGATTATCAAACTATATTACTAGGTATTACACAGAAATGATGTTCTTACTTTTTTTTATTTGATATAACCCAATTGTATACATGATTTATGTAGCAATCATAACTATAAGAAATTAATTGAAGTCTATTAATATGAAGCAATACAGCATAGCCTAGCAAAGGTACTGACTACGAAGGGAAGCTTCATGTAACCCACAAAATATCCTGGTAACAACTTTTTATTTTATTTTTTATTAATAAACGAAGAAAGGTTAAATTAAATATGTACTTTGCTTATCGGTCTGATTTGAACCTTCCAGTCTCACACTTGATTGGACTTGCGGATCGAGCAGTCTATTTAACAAATGCATGCGTTTCCATTGGAACACGTATGGTTCAGCTTAATTTGCTAAATGTTCATAGTACCACACAAAAATCCATTCCTCCTACGAAAGTTGTTTGCGTAATCCAACAGAGTTGGACGAAGTGCATGGCTGCACATGCAACACATCAAATTCAATTTTTCACCTCTGCATTAACTACAACTGTATTCACCCAATGAAGTTTTGTCTGTTTGAATCTTTAAATATAGATATGTTTTAGCATCAATTTGACTCCACAGAAGACAGCGGCTAATTATCCAAAACCCAGAATATAGTCTGCAATTGTTCAATTTGGACGAAGATAGGAGACTGAAAATGGTTAAAGATTTTGACTACGCTTTAGACGTTTCAGGATCAAACAATTTCAAAGTAAGCATTTGAATTTATTGCACATATTTTACAAGCGATCAATCACGTATCCAGTCACGAATATATTATAGCACAGGCACCCATGGGAGTGTGAAAATACATAAAACTGAACGTGGTAGGTGCACCATTTCAGTATATCTTTGTTGCCAAGACTAAGAGTCAGAAACCATGGTGACATTTGTCAAGGACGCTGCTTCCTCTGTACTAGTTGTGTTCGTATTGCAGGCATGAAGTGCAGTGCATACGTCTGTTGTTTCAAGGAACTGCTCTGCATTGACAAGGAGTAGTGGTCCATACTCGAAAACCATTCTCTTGCACTGCCAAACAATTTGAGGATATTAGAGAACCAAATGAAGTTAATGAAACACTGAAATCCTTGAATATCATCTTCCCAGACCTACTGCCTTCACCTTAACCAGCCAATATATAGCATCCTTATGGCTATTGATGTCCAACAAATGAGAATAATAGAACTGATTAATCTGTTAGTGCATCCAACAATAAAATTCTCACATATGGATATCAATTTTCAGCTTGATTGATCAGCCAATCATGAAAATCTCCATCTAAGTTCTAATTCAACATTGTGGGGCGGGGTACCTTTTCAGTAAGATTAACTTTCTGGAGTAAGATGCATATCCATGAATACAAAAGAATCTATAGATTTTGACTTTCTTAATTGTTCATACCTTTTTGACATAGTTCTCCACCGAATTGCATGCCTTCAAAAGCAACTCAATAATCTCCAGCTGACAGAAAAAAAGAAAGAAATAATTAATCATCTATGTATCAGCAAGTCACACATCTATGTCATGGGATGAAGGATCTCCAATAAAAATATTATACTACAAGTTTTCATAGAATAAATTCCAAAGTATCATGGTAATTATTTATATTTAAAAAAAAAAACTGTGGGCAAATCAAGGTCAAGAAAGGTAAACATTAGCATTTATACATTTCAAAACCTGATAAATTCAAGATTATGTTTTCTTATAATTAGTCAGTAGTGCAAATACAAACCTGTGTATCAGGATCCTTCAACTTAACTAATACTTCTGAAACGGCACGGTGACATAATCCACAACTATCCTCACGGAGTTGTGAAGAAAACATTGCAATTTGCTGACAGAGGTTGACCTTCTGGCAGAAAAGTTCAGGTTGTACAGAGGAAATCTCTACGAAGAAGAGGGGAGCATAATAGTCCACCAAAGTGTAGCACTGTCACACAAGAAAAAAAGAACACATTCAGAACTGTTTTTTGGAGGGGAGGGGGTTTGGAAGAAGCAAATAGAATTAAACATCACCAATGTTTTAGGATTAGATACAATGTTTCATAGCTTATCAGAACTCTACAAAGCTTCCTGTAATAACATGCCAACTGTCTATACTGTGCAAAATACTGTAAATAATCTCTTATAATAGTACTTATCTACACCATATATTGATCAATCCCTTGGTAATTAAATAACACCGTATCCAAATGGTGCTGATAAAGGTCATTCAATTTCAACTTCAAAAATCAATATCATAATGAATTGACCGGCATGAAATTTGACCCTTATGGACACTTGGCCAACAACTAATAGAAACAATTTTGGAAATGGCTGCAACCAGCCAGAATCTTTTAGTTTATGCTTCTACAAAATTATCAATGTATCATTGCTACTAGAAAAGGTAACTACCTGCTGCTTGAAAGAGTGCAATTGAGAGCAGGAATGATGTAGGATTTCAATGATCTCAGTCTGGGTCTTGTTTTCACTAATGTAATCAAGTGCCTGGGAAGCAAACTCCTCACACAATGTGCACACATTATCATTTCCAGTAATGTCTTTCAAAGTTTTAGTTTCCACCTCGTGCACATGGTGCTCTGTCTTGGTAACTGAATCAGAAAGGTCAATTAAGTAATATATTCATTGCATGAGAAAGCAATTGCTTCTCCATAAAGATTGAAGTGTGCATGGGACCCTAGACTCTCACTGCAGAAATGTTGGCATATCATTTTTGAAAGTACAAATATTTAGACTAAATGAGCAACAACTATAGATTTTTACCTGATAATTTAAGGTTTGTCACTTGTCTAGCATCACAAGCCCAACTAGCTCCCAACACGAAAAGAAATAAGAGCCCAGCTCTCACAGCCATGGTGCCTGAAGTTGCAACCATTGAAAAATGTCAAATAGCCACTATGCAAATTGTAAAACATGAAACAATAACAAACCATAATTGGTCATAGTTGTAGCTTCTCAATATAAAAGAAAATGAAGAACGTGGTGGTGAGATAATCTTAAAGTAGAAAATAGAGAGCTTAAGGTGCAAACAAGACTCAAAACGATAAACAGATGAAGGGGCAAATCATAATTTAGTGATTCCATTCTAAGACAAGAACTTTTTATTACATTCTAAATGCATTCCATGGCTTACAAAGTTGGGAGATTTCATGTTGCTAGATATCAACTACTTTTGACGTAGTCAATTGAGCATAGTGAAAGATTTAAGGCGACCTCTTGGTCCCAATAAGGGCTCAGCCAACGTTCAACCATACTTGTTGGCAGAACACCTGCCCTAAGTTTTACCCGAGCTTGATACACCACTAAACCAAGTTGCTTGTGCCTGCCTATTTCAAGGTTAGCTTGTCCAAATCTACTGGATGTTTAAAGTTTGCCTCTTTTAGTCAATATTGAATCAGCATTAATCTAATTCCCAAACGCAGATTGAGAATCGTGTGCCTGCTTGAAAGAGCTTAAATTTGTGCAGTGTCTATCAATACCACTCCTAGAGCAGATTGAAATACTCTTTGAATTCCCTCCTCATGTTTTTAATGACTTACCCAATTGAAATTATAGTACTAGTAAAGCAATAACAGCTATAACATCAATAACCAAACAAACAAAACCTTAATTAGAAACCCAAAGTAATAAGCAACCAATCATATTAAACTACTACCCATATGCCGAAAACATTGAAAGACAAACATACTTAAAAAGTTCGATAAAGAGATATCAAATAAATCCTAAATATTTCCGTTTGGTGTTTGGCAGCAGAGAAAACGTGGGAAAGGAAATCACCGAATAAGTTCGAGGTAAGATTTGAAGTTGTAAGATCATACGAACAAGTTCGAGGTAAGATTTGAAGTTGTAAGATCATACGATTTTCGATGTTGGCAAAACAAAAGGAACGTAATTGAAATCCCGAACAATCGGAAAGACGGGAAACAGATTGTGAGAGAGAGATACCTTTTCTTTTCTTTTCAGTGTTGGGTTGAGCGATGCGTTGAATTGTCGTTGGTTGATGATTGGATTACTTCTTGTTTTTATAGAGCTGCCATTGGGTTCTCGCTTCTCTGTGCTAAGCAACATCCCACATTCATGTTCCCTCGTCTCTCATATCGCCACGTGTCACATTGGAAATTATCATATTTTTGCATATCCAATTAGGAGGATTGGGTAAATAATTTAGAATATTTTAGAATTTAGACCAATACTAATACGGCACGTGGGTGGATGTGGAGTCATCTTGAAAATGCAGGAAAAGAAATAATCAAGAAATCCATCGGATATTCCAAAGAAACATCATTGTTCAGTCATTTCTAAACGAAACATGAATTGTTATCAAATTGCCATTTTGATAAATAAATACTCGATTGCTCGCCAACAACAAAATTCCTCACTTTCTAAGGCATAATGCTCTTTTTGGTTCTCTACTGCAGCATAATGCCATTAATAAATGGTAGTTGGCATGTTTTGATATATTTAAATTGTAATTTGGTCATATAATAGATGCCTATCTAGTTTCTATTGCTTTAAGTTTTGGTTAAATTTGCACAGCTATCATTGATGGGATCCCAACTGGCTATTTTACTTGGGCCGGCACTCAACATTACAAATCCCTCAGTCTGGCTTCTGATTGCTTCAAAATGATGCCAAGCAATATTTGTTTATTGGGCCATGTTTTGGTCATCATCCATCACAAGCACAATTGACTTCACTTCAGCTCTTGAAGTAACCACATTGAGCACTACATGAAGTTATGAACAATTACTACAACCTTGAGCCAGACTTGTTCATGTCATGCATCAGCATGGAATACAATGGTAACTGAAACTTCAGGATACCCAATAAGCTTTTAACGTTTGTATTGCTGACTACCTATCCTCTTTTGTATGCACCTTTTGGGAATAAAATTAAACATCACGCTAGAGAAGTTAAGCATTAGGTAGGTGTACATCACAAACATTTTCACAACCAACACAGAAAGGCTTATATAGTCAACAGATACATAAGTCTGGGAAACAATCCCAACCTAAGTTAAACAAATTCTAAAGCAAGAACAATCAGAGACTGAGGGTAGGGAAGCAAACATAAATACACACAACTAAAAGTCAGTGCTTGATTGAGATCAGCTGATTGACTGGCCGAATTACCTCAAGTTCAGAGTTGGCTTCTTCTTTTTCCTGCTTTGCTTTGTCAAAAGTAGCGAGAATCGAGCAAAACCAGACTTCTTTCTCTTAGCAGAAAAATTTTTGAGACTGCTAGAAGAGGGTTGATCACCATTTTGTTTACTGAGCATTTGACCCAGCGATACCTTTTGTTTTACAGGAATTTTTCCGGCCACCCCCATTTCATCCTCTTCTGGCAAAAGCAGCTTCCTGCTTAGAATTTGTCCTATTGATAAGGTTGGCTTCAAAACAGGTATCGGTCCATCACTAACCAGGTTCAGACCATTTACATCACGCAATTGCAATTCTCTACCATGATTAGACGGGTAAGGATTTTTGAACTTGGTAGAGTTTTGTACAGATCGCCTTTTTTGACCATTCCGCGATCTCCATTTGCGAAGAGCTTCTTCAACTGCTAGTTTCCCTCTATTTGCAGCCTCCACTCTGTTCAAAGCTTCTTCCAACACCTTTTTACTGGTTTTAACTTCTTCAGTTGCTTCCTCTACCTTTTTCAAGATTTCCACTTTTGATACATTTGCTTCATCAACATGAAGCATGGCATCTACTACTCTCTTCTTAGAAAGTTCCTCTGCATCTTGGACTTTGCGAGTTAAGGATGAGTATTCCTCGATTGAAAGAGTTACTCCGTCAGGTTTCTCCAATGAATCTCCAGATAAACTCTCGTATTTCGATAGAGCCTTAATCTCTGCTAGAGCAACAGCTTCTGCCGCTCTAGCTGCCTCTTTCATTTTTCTGGCAGCAACCAACCTGATTTCAGCTGTTTTTATCTTAGTTCTTGTCTGTTCAATCTCCGATGTTGCTCTCGAGACCTCTAATTTTGCAGCTTCTGCCATTCTTTTGAACTCCTCTGTCTCGGAACTCAATCTTTGAAGCTCCTTTGAAATATCAAAAGAATTGTCATGACCACCTTTAGTATCAGCATCCTTTGCCAATTGAAGCCTTAGTTTTGTTTGGTTTAACTCTTCTTCAAGAGATAATATTTTCAATGAATTTGAATTTAACCTCACACGGGTTTTCTCAAGTGTGTTTCTTTCCTTCTCTAATTTCTTGTTCAATGATTCAACAGAAGCTCGAATATCAGCAAGATCACTAGTAGTCCTGGTGAGGTTCAACTTAGCCTGTTTCAATTCCTTTAAGATTAAACCAGGAGCTGAAGAAGGGCAAGGGCTCACACCTTCCATTGAATTGCAATGACCCCCCTCATTCCCATGGTTTTCCTTATCTGCTTCTTTTACCTCGGGAATCATGTTCTCTTTACCTCCATTTGTCTCAAGTGTCGCATTCACTTCAGATACTTCTTTCAGTAGCTTTTTTTTCAATTCGTCAATGATCTTTTTGGTTTGTTCCAGTTCTATTAGGACATCCAGAGTTTCCCTTTCTTTCAGAATGAGATCTTTCTCCAACTGCAAAGCCTGCTCCTCTAGTTTTCCACCATCAACCTCTTTCATGTCATGCTGCTAATAGGAGAAACATGTCACCACACAATAAGGTTATAAAGCACATAAAGCATGCCTAGTATTTAGCATTTGGTAAGCAAATTAAACTGTAGAAAGCTAGCTTAGGTTATCAAAGACTGAAATCGTTCTCTCGCTACTCCTCCTCCCCCCAAATTGGGGCAATCCCCTATGCGAAGTCGCATTCAACACCGTCAAACTAATGACCTATATCTAAATTTGGAATGGAAGACAGCTTCCAATTTTCATGAGAAATAACAGTAATGCCGGGCCAAATAGCACAAAAGAAACATTTTGGGGAAATATGGATAATCAGGGGTTAGGGAGTGATGGTCCAGTAATTCTATGAAATGGGTACCCCCTCCAAGATGATTTTAACACCAAAAGAACCCAGACTTACTACTTATGAAAAATGACAGTGCACCCACATACGAACATATGACAGGACAGGTCAGGAAACACTACAATATGTAACAAATCAAAAACCTTGAATCCCCAACACAGCAACACAATAATGAATCACTATTCACAATCGACTGTCAAACATTTCACAATCGACTATTTCTTTGAGATCCAAGTAAAAATATAATAGAAACAACATTCATGAGCCATAAAGCCATAATTCCAATAATGGCAGGAACAGACAGCTAATGGCTAATAGCCAATGTAGTGTGTGGCATACTATCCCATAGAAATTGACAGTCATAAGTTCCTTTAGAAGTTTCAAGTTTCAACTACGTTTAGAAGCAATCAGATCATTTGGGTTTGCTCTAATGCAAGTGTGAGAATGCACTTCATAGTTCCATTACAAAGAGCAATGTGAACCAACAACCAACTTGAACATAAACATACATTTAAACTCAAACTTAGTCATGACCCCAAAAAAACCATTTTTATTGACTTTTTTCTCGAAATAAAAACGCCAGCTTTATCTGTTTGGACAGAAAGAAAGTGAGCGAGAGCATACCTGAGGCTGGGAAGGCTTAGTATGAGAGGGTTTCCAGTAACCGATTCCACCGAATCGACTCACTGCCTCCTTCACCGACTCAAACGGCGCTGACGTATCGATTTCTGACCTCAAACCCCTCTCCTCCTTCACATCCAAACACGACTCCGACACTCCGCTGTTATGGGTCTCCATATCCGGACCCGACAAAATGAAAACAAAGATTGAAAATTTTCAAAAACCCAAGACCCTGTGGTGGATGACAACTGATATTTGATAAGGTTCGCGAGTAGTAATGATGTTTGGTTTTTGAGGAGAGCTTGGAGTCTGTTTCAGACAGCAGAGTAGCAGACAATGAGACAACCCAAGTAGCATAAAAAGAGAGTGAGGTTGCCACGCCGTACAGAGAGAGAGAAAACAAAACATAGGGCAAAAAAAGAAAAAGCCGAAGAAAATGAACGTTTGGTTTTTTCGGAGTTCCTGAAATGCCCTTCACTATGATGGAATTTTACGGGTATTTCAGCGGTAGAGGAGGGGAAATAGTTGGAGTTTTATGACCTTATGGGAAAGGCGTGGGGAGAGAAGAGTTAAATGCGGTGTATACCGCATTGATTTTTGAAATTTGATGTGGTGGGGGCATACGCGCGAGAGTGTCTTTCATTTTTCATTTTTTCAACGGCAACAAACAAAAGCATTGTTTTACTACCTAACGGGCTTCTGTTCGTCTGCCTTGAGTTCTGGGTAATCATAAAAGCGCGTAAAAAGCACTTCTCCTCTAGGCTTTGGGCCGTTGGGCTATTACTGTTCCTGCGAATCTATCACATACTCAAGTACTTCTAACGTTCTGGACTACCAGAAAAAAGCACTTTGCTTTTCTAGCAGGAAGCAATTTTTTAAAACCAACTAGAGACCCACACCCTAATAAGCTGATATTGTTAAGTTTGATGAAAGCACCTCAGTCCAGTACCTTGTCGGTCCAATTATTTAGGTTTGTACTGCATTTACTAAGCAATCACATTACTGAGTTAATGCCCATTAACTTGGATAGGCCCATTAATTTGTCGTTAATGCATACATTCAATAGAGCCCGATAAGACTCAATTGGGCCTAAACCTGAATTCACGTTTTCCATGTCCAAATCTAATTAGAGGCAAAGATAATGGTCGGTACATCGGTCCACTTAATCATTTTTCTTTCATCCCCTCAATAATAAATGAAAAAGACATTTAGACACATTTAAAAATCAAGAAAATGAAATAAAAAGACGTGTGCGAGCAACAGACTAATAGAGCATTGCCTTCACCAATTTCTCATCTTAGTAAAACATAGGCGTCTAACAGTTATGAGCCACATAAACCATTCAATTATGCGATCACTATGAGATTTACTACATATATGCACCTGAAATATACTAAAATTAATGTCACTTTAATTATGTTCAACAAACCTGTGTTACCCTCAAAATTTTGACACTACCAAAACCAAAAGTTCTCTTATTAACAAAAGCTTCTTTTTTTTTTTTTTTTTTTTTTTTGTGTTTAATTAAAATAGATGAAAGTGTTTCATCAAACTCTTGAATCTTGTTTGAGAATCGATAGAGTCAATTCGAATAAGTTAGAAGAAAGGAACCAAAAAATAAATCCATGTTCATTAATAATGAAATCAAAGCAACAAGAATTAGTATAAGACTTACGCAATTCTGACTTTAGAACCGACCTTTAAGTCGACTTTGAACAATTCCTCTAAGAGTAGACATAATTTAATGTTTATTCGAAAAAAATATTAAGGTGTAAACGTGGGTTGGACGAAGGGTATGCATCATGCATGAATCTTCTATACATGATAATATTCCATCTACATAAAAGAGCCATTTTACTACGCAAAGGTCATTTTGACTCATTGCAATGCAATGCCTAGCTCATACGCATTCTTCTACTTGCAGCGCCTCACGTTCTGATATATATATATCATTCTCTATAATTATCGAATTCAAGTATGAGAAAATTTCATCCAATATTGCCAATTCTGTTGTTATACTTATCTTTTAATGTTACTATTAATTATGTTATTGAATAATAATTAATGTTACTAGCTAGCTGAATTATAAACCTCCCTTCGCCTTGCCGAGGACCACAAATCATTAATATTAATGTTATTTTGGGTTATTAACTTTTCTAACTACAGTATGACTTGACGAGTTAAACTACTCAAATAGTCATACAATTAATTATGTACCTGATTAATTATTTCTGCAGACATATATATAAATATATAATGACTTTGAGCACAGGCTTAATCAGGAAGTGTCAAGGACCACAACTAATTAATATTTCTTCCTACTGATTTGTTGGTTTCAGACCCATCGATCGATAAGGACCATGGCCATAGAAGCCCATATATAATCTATATATCTCTTGTAACAGTTTTGAGTGCTTGATCCCACGCCATTAATCAGTTTTTCCATAAATGGCGTGATTAAATCTGTGGAAGCTAAGCTGCATGTAATTAAGCAAAAATGTACAAAGTTAACACCAAACGTTAAGAACTTGCCCAAATGGTTATCTTTTAAAAGTCAACAATGGAGTTGTACGATTAATTAACCTATCTTGTTTGTTTGACTTCAGTGTGCTGTGGACTTATATATTAATCCGAAAGCAAAGCCAAGCCAAACTAATTGCCTCTCCTACTTAACCTTCTCTCCCACTTGAAGCTAGCCCTTATAAGTTACTCATCGATCAACAACCAAACAAAAGAAGCAAACCCATCAATCCAAGATGTTCAGTAGCAACAGCTCTGAGCTTTCCCAAAAGTCCCTCCCAATCAAAGAAGATGACAAGTTGTTCTCTAAGCTTGTGTCGAAGGAAAGCTCCATGTCCAACCCATCTTTCAAGGTCTACTATGGAGGACTAACTGGTAGTGTCCCATTCATGTGGGAGTCTCAACCTGGTACTCCCAAAAACACATCGAGTGAGGACACACTTCCTCCTCTCACTCCTCCTCCTTCCTACTATTCCAATTTGCACAAGAAACCCACCAAGAAGAATTCAAGATCCAATCTTTTACACACCCTCTTCCCAAAAATAAGTCTGAAGAAAACCCATGTGCCATCTTCACCATCTTCACCATCATCTTCAATGTTTTCATCACCATCAGACTCATCAATGCTTGTGCCAGTGAAGTACTCGACGAAATGTCAAGCAAGGAGCAGGTTTTCGAGCCCGAGCTCATCGTTTGACTCCAGGGGAGATGATGAAGAGGAGGGTGTTGGGTCACCTACTTCAACATTGTGCTTTGGCTTTGGAAGGGTGACCAGTGCTGGAGGCAATCGAGGCTGCCACCGGTTCGAATGAGTTAGAAAGGCATGGCCTTGCTTTCAATATTTGGCCATGGATCGATCTGGCCAAAGGTGCCGCTTAGGGATGCTCTGTATCTTGGTTATGTTTTTGTTTAATGTGTAGAATTGTATTATGGTAGTTCACCTCTTCTGCCTAAACTTCTTAAACATATGGTAGTATTAAAGTTAGTGATTTATCGGAAAAGTGCCTATGAGTTGGCTTCTTAGGTGCATCTAAACCATGTAATCAGTCATTAATCCTCCTTTTCCTCCTCTTTCTTCCTCTAATATATGCAAGTTCAGAGATCATCAATTAAGTAAAATGTGGAAGATATTATCAATATTAATTCAAGCATGTACGAATTCAATGTGCAGCTGCAGCTCTTTTATAATATGAAGCATAGACATTGATTAATTTTAAGGTACTGCCATGCTACCAGCCTACCATATAGGTCAGGTACAAATGTACAATATTGTTATTAATACCATTATGCTTGTTGTTGAGAGGAGAGTGGAACTGTGGAAGGCAGAGAATCCATGTTTGGGGTTAATGATCGATTAACAGGGTAACTCTTAGAAATGTAGGTACACCTCAAACAGGGCAAGTTAAAACTAGAACAGGATTACATACGACAATGTATGCAATGTGAATCTAAAACTCTGTTTGTTGAGGTGTTGTTACATCCACCAGATAACATTTTGTTTGATTTGGCTATTAAGAATCGCATTTGGTAGTTGCCTAGTTGGTTGTTGGAAACATTGTGTTTGATATGTTTTTCTCTCCTTGTGGCTGCCAAATATTTAATGCAAAAAGGAAAGATGGGTGCAGATTCCTATTAGGGATGTTCATTTTACCCGTGGGTTTGGGTACCCGCAGGTACCTACTCTATAGGTTAGTGTGGGTATGGGTAATTAGGTAATGGGACGGGTATGGACATACATGTAATACCTGTATAAAAAATGGGCGGGTATGGATAATACTTGTGGTTTATCCAAGTTTTCTATTTTAAAATTTAATTTTTTTTATCATTTAATTCAAGTATAATGAATCTGAAATTTAAATTTAAACTGCAATTAAACTAATGAATGAATAAAAATAGGAAAACGGAAAAAACATATAGATCAATTAAACTGAAACACGTAAATTAATTGATCAATTTTTTTTTTGTCGAAAACTAATGAATCAATTAAATTGTTGTAATATTTGATATAATTGCAATTAGGGAGTACCGCCAAAAAAAGTAGTAAGGAGCGGGGAGAGAGAGAGAGAGATATATATATATATGTTATATAATTGTAATTGTTCATAATAACATGTAATTATGTAACTATGTACTGTAAGTGTGGCAAAAAAAAAAAACCTATGTATTGTAAAAGCTGATCTTTATAAAAAAACAAAATTGAAATCAGGACAAAAAAAAAAAAAAAGGAATGGTGAGTTTATGGGTTGGGTTTGGATAACCCATTACTTTGGTGGGGCGGATAAGGATAATACCCATTATATGGGGTGAGTTACGTGAGTAGAGTTTGATAAATTTTTCACCGAAATAAGTTTGATTTTGTGGGTATTTGTCTGCTGGGTCAAATGGTCATCCTTTGTTCATATCCTTATATTCAATATTGGCAAATCATTTGGCTCTGCATTGTCCTCCCTCAGATGTTAATTGAAAGCTTTCAAGCGTATACAATTTCAATTTGTTGGATTCATATCTAAACGTAGTAATCAGTTTCTTTCTCCCCCTGCTTTGATTGATACACAATTTTTGTCTGCTTCATATATGGTCCCTCTGGCCACTCAATCTTGCTACCCCATGATTGAGATGAGTAGATGAGCACAAGGACCATTTCAGGTACTTAGTGTACCCTATATTATATATATAGTGGCAGCCTGGCAGGACAGTCCTAGTTTCCTACAAATAAGGCCTTAAACAGTTAAACCACATATGGTCATTTAATATGATATGTAGTATCAATATAGCAGAATGGAAGGTATTATAGTAAACCACCAACAAGACATATACACTAGTAGTAGTCTAGTGCTAGTTGACGATGAATTTTTATTTGTTATCTAATAAATATGTCGGCAGCTCTAGTAGCGACTTTAATTCAGCGTGTCAGCAGGTCCTCCATGTTCTCGCGGGCCATTCATTGCATGGTATATATTGTAGACACACATGACTCCAAACTGCATCCCGACATCACATGCATGCCCCAAACTCGATCGAATCGCTGACTTCATTTTAAAGGTGAGAGTACTTGGGCTTGAGTGCTTGACATCTTTACCATGACTTTGTTTGGGAACAGCAACATTGGGTTTGGGGCAGAGATTTGACGGTTTTAATCATTGAATTATATACAATTCGGATTACAACCTACGACAAGTAAGGACTCATGATTTTAGGAAATGATAATGATTATGAAATATGAGAAAATCTGTCAAGAAATTAGCTATTTGATTGTAAAGTTTAGAATGAAAATTTTGTATATATCCGATATACCCATTTGATATAATTAATTCATGTGTTATAATATGTTAATAATTAGAAAATTTTATAAAATTAAAAGACCAAGAATATTGTTGAAAGTAATTATTTCTAAAATACGTCATAAGTGAGATGTCTTAAATAAGATGGATATTTTCCTTTGTCATAAACTCATATGTACCTCTTCAAGTTCATTCTTTAATTTGGCGCGTTTTTGAGTTTTATGAAAAATGTGACACCGTATTGTAAATTAAGAAAGTATATAAAGTAAGAAATGATCATGTGGTATTAGAGGTGAGCTCAAACTAGTACTTCATACCTGCTGACTCAAATTCTTGTAAGAATGAATGAAGATTATGGTTTATGTGGAGGGTAATATGTAGTTATAGATCTGATGCAGTTTGTTAATTGCCTCAAACGAGATAGGTTGCAATGTTTAAGTCCCACACAACCAAACAAAACAAATTTCACACAACCACAAAAGCAAGGCTCAAGGGCAAAGCCCAAGTCAATTTAAAAGCAAGGCCCTCAAAGGAACAAATAGGAGACAAACAAAGGCCCAAAACACTAGATCGATGATAGTGATACATCACTTCTACCTTTTGTCTTATCTATTTTGATTATTCAAAGAAAAAAAAAATAGGAACAGAAAAATTAACGTTAATAATCTGATACTTATATTTTATTTATATCAATTGTTTAAATAAGAATCACTTACAGCAGAAATTGATCCCTACAATTCAAATAAATAAATTATTATTCAACCACTTAGTCGATCACTTCTACTAGACTTATACCTAGACACCGTAGTCCTTATTCAAGATAAATCAAATAAAATACCATAACACAAGAACAACACTACTAAGCAGTAGGCAATCCCAAACTCTCAGTTGACCCATCTACAGTTGGTACGGAGTTGGCTGACATAAGCATTGACCTGAGAGTCGGTGGCGCCACCGCTAAAGAGCTGTTGGTCCGAGTGCAATACACCGTTTTGGTTCACCAAGTTGTTGAAGTAGGCATTGCCAAATGAGGTTGGGCTTGTGACATCAAGTGGGGAGAGATTTTTGTCACCCCCACTGCTTGGACAAATTGATTTCAGTGATGTTGCCAATGAAGGGTTTATGTTGGACTCGTTATACAGCCGCGTCCTAAAAAATCTGCACTGGGCTTGGCCAATGGTATGGGCTCCTAATCAATTAAACAAGAAAAACAAAAACAATTAATTATTGTATGTCTGAACTCTGAAGTCTGAACCAATTAATCAAAATGAAACAAATGTTTAATTACGTACCTGAGAGTGTCACCATTTCTTCCATGGTGAAACCTTTGGCTATGAAAGCAGAGACGAGCTGACTGAGATTTAAAAACGAAGTTAATGATCCAATGGCACCTCCCAGCTAGGGCCACCCAACTGATCAAATGGAATATTAATTAATTAGGCAGATTAATATGCATATATATATATATTGCATAATTAAATTGATCCATGCATTAACTAATTGATTGGTGGCTTACGGCGACGACGGAGTCTCTAGCAGCAAGAGCAAGAATGTCAGCGCAAGAGACGAGAGTGGGGCACACACTCTCCAATACAGATTTGATATCATTGATTATGTCAAACCCTCTCAAAGAATTTGCATTGGGGTCTGCTGTCTTCTCTCCTTTCAAATTCGCTGTGTCATCCAACAACACCGAACCATCACATCCCTGCATGCAGTACGTTGAGCGTTCCAATGTTAAAATGTTAAATAATATATATGAAAATTTTATAATATTTAAAAATAATTAATTAAGGAGATCATAAAATTAATGGTACGTCGGGAATTACATTGACAAAGCAGTCGTGGAAATGAATTAAGGCGGAGAAGGGAAGCCCCTGCGCGTGGCTCACCGGCGATAGCAGCGTTCACCATCAAAGTTACGGTGTCAGCGACATAACGACACGTGTTCTCATAGAAATTAGATGACAAATCGGCTGAAGTAGCTAGCCATGCAACCATTAACAAGCACAAATAACAAAACGCAACTCATTTGAAGTTTGTGAAAGCCATGAGTGCCTGCACTACAGTGATGATCGATTGGTTTGACTGTTTGACTGTTTGAGAGATGGAACAAGTATATAATATGAAAGCCAAAGGTCGATGTGAAGATGAATAGGTTCTCATGATCCAATGCATTTATAGTAGCCCAGCAGCGAGTTCACGCGAAAAAGTTACCGATCGATGGATGTTTAATTAATTGTTCAGAGCGATTACTAATTATCATGGCTTGCTTAATTTGATATTTATTCATGTAATTGGAACTATTTTGTGTTTCTTCTAAGACACAACACAATAGCTGTGAATTTTGGACGTGTAACATTTAAGAGTGTAGATGGATTATTAATTATTAACCTAGCTGTGAATTTATAAATTAGTAACTTATAATTTCATGACTTGTCGCATAAATATAAATATTCACGTGTTTATCTAAAATTTTCATATTTCATGGACGATAATATATATTAATAATAAATAAATATAATAAAATCTTCATTTATAGGATTTTAATTTTAATCTTCATTTATGATTTTTTTATTTATTATTAATATATTATCGTCCATGAAATATGAAAATTTTCAGACAAAAAAAAAAACCGAGTAAATTCCTTACCAAAAGAAAAAAAAACGAGTAAATTAATAAAATAGTAAAAGGATATATATAGCTAAGCAATGGCCTTTTGGGACATAGTATCAAGCTACCAACTCTATGACCTGACTCGGTCTTTTCATTTTTTGTGCTAAGCTCACTCGATTTTTTTGAATCTCACTCGGTTATATATGATTAATTCTATATATACCATATATGCATGTATGCATGGTTATGATTAATGATTGTTTATCCACTTCGACATATATAAAATGGGACATCTCACTCGCCATCGGTTATATATGATTCTAATTATATATACCATATATTTGCATGTATGCATGGTTATAATTAATGATTGTTTATCGATCGTTTTCCAATATATGCATCTTTTTTTGAACAACGCGGATTGTAAAAAACTACTTTTCTATTTGTTCCGTAATATTTTTTCGAATTAGTTGGAACTTATTTGTGTTTTTTTAGAAAAAAAAAAAAAAACTAATGCCTTAATTAATTGGCACCTAATTTGCTAACTTACATATGCAGATCAAAAGCTAGAACAACTTTTTAATTAATTATGTTCAACTTAATTATCTACATTTTGTATATGACTGCATGTGTTGCTACTTGCATCCATATGATATGGTAAATGGTAACAGAGTTAAGAATAGGCCTATTCTATATGTAATGAAAATGAAACATTGCTAGTTTTTCTCGTCTAATATAACAAACTAGCTACAAAACCACTATTAGCATTGGGTGTCATTTTGAAAGTGACATACAACACCCACATTTACCAGAAAAAGGGAAAGTACATTACAAGAAATGTGAACAAAGCACACCCCTCATTGGTGGTACAAAATTGGGTGTCAATTGGGAACTTCAGTTCCTATTACCCAATTGACACCTATTTTTGTTAAAATCGAGACACTTCAGTTTCTATTGCCTAATTGCCACTCTATTCTATGCCACCAATGAGGGTGTGCTTTACTCATATTTTTTGTAGTGATATAAAAGAGTAGCCAGTAGGTAATTATAGATCAATTAATCTTCATAAAACTATAAGGTTTCTGTTACAAATACAAAGCTAATAATGCACAAATGTAGAACATTGAATGGTGATTCAGTGAGCACCGAAAAAAGAAAATGGTGATTGTGGTACATTTTTTTGCAAATGAAAATTTCATACAACCACAAAAGCAAGGCGCAAGCCCAAGCCAATACACAAGCAAGGCCCGCAAAGGACCAAACAGAAGACAAACAAAGGCCCAAAATACAATCACCACCGTAGTACAAAAGAACGTATAAAATTTGGACATGGATCCCCTTGCTTTATATTGCTTTGTTTAGTTCTTGAAGCTTGTGTACAGGTTTTGCCCTTGTAGTCTTTGTGTTTGTTTCTATAAAATTATTTCTTTACCAAACAAAAGAATATATAACAATCAATTAATTAATCTACTGTACTGTAATTTGCACCACAATAGTTAATTAATAGCTCAATCGCTAGCGTCTGAAACTTAATTTGTAGTTTTGTTACTTTTGTACCACTTGGGGCTGTTTATCTTAATAAATTGCATTTCACTTAATTTTCTCTTATGAAAAAACAACAAGATGCCTAAACTCCTTTTCATTTTAACTTCACTCATATAATTATAAAGCACTGATTCACCAAACCCATATAAGAATGAGCTAGACTAGAGGAGAGGAGGGAGCCCTCGGTGGTGGGGCCTGCGGCGGGGTGGTTGGGTGGGAGGAGGGTCAGGGTGGTGGAGTGGGATTTAGTTTTTTTTTTTTTTAAACAGTTGGGTGTAAAATTGGAAGAATTTGGACCCAAAAAAAAAAGAAAAAGTTGTGGGGTTTTAAAAGTAAAAAATGGGGTATTTTTAGAATTTCGAAAGGCTTTTTGCTGTAAATTGTCTTCTGTTTGTGTCTGGGCTGTGCTCCTCTTGGGCCTGCTGTTGTGGTGTGTCTTGTTAGGATTTTGTGCGTTGTATGCGAATGACCAAAAGATGTACGGAGGGGTATGTCTACTATTTTTAGTTGTTCAACCCATCTTAAGGCTCTTTGAGCCAATGACTCAAGATTTACCTAATTGCGCAGAATATAGCCCTCGATTAGTGATTAGCGATCGCAATTATACAAATGACAAGACCAAGAAGAAGGCTTTTATTAATAGATCAATTCATCTACACAATATTGATGACAACATATATGAACCATATAGCCCCTTGGAAGCTACTTCCAAAGTCCAAACTCAGTTGACGTTTCTACAATTGGTCCTGATCTGACCATTGGTGCCTGTGAGAGGGCTAAGGTTTCCCATCTTGATCATGGCATTGGCAAAGTCTGTGTTGAAACTTGACGGATTGCTGACATAAGCATTGACCTGAGAGTCGGTGGAGCCACCGCTGAAGAGCTGTTGGTCCGAGTGCAACAGACCCTTTTGGCTCACCAAGTTGCTGAAGTAGGCATTGTCAAAGGAGGTCGGACTTGTGACATCAAGTGGGGAGAGATTGTTGTCACCCCCACTGCTTGGACAACTTGACATTAGTGATGTTGCAAATGAAGAATTTATGTTGGCCTCGTTGTAGAGTCGTGTCCGAAAAGTTGTGCATCTGGCTTGGCCAATTGTGTGAGATCCTAACCAAGAAAAAACAGAGTAATTAGCATTTGTGAGGTTGATTAAGCTAAATGGGACTGAATTAATGCATGAAAATTTAAGGAGACCTGAGAGAGCGACTAGTTCCTCCGCAGTGAAGCCTTTGTTTGAGAAAGCAGAGATGAGAGCACTGAGATTCAATGTGGGAGCGGGAAGGTTGGAATTGGCAGCACTTAGACTTGCAGTGGTTGAGTCTCTTCTGCCCAATGGCACTGTCCAGCTTTCTCCACCCAGCTGCTTAAACAATTCATTCAAATTTACATTAATTATGGCATAATTAAATTGAATTTTATGGACAAAATTATAAGTGGGTTTGATTTTGGTGGCAAGCTTACAGCAACAACAGAGTCTCTGGCTGCAACGGTTAAGATGTCAGCACAAGAAACCACATTGGGGCAGAGAGTCTCCATTTGAGATTTAATGGTGTCGATTACATCGAATCCCCTCAAAGAATTCGCATTAGGGCCTGCTGTTTTCTCTCCTGTGAAATTGGCTGTGTCGTCCAACAGTACCGAAGCATCACATCCCTGCATGTTTCACATACACATATAAATGTTATTCAAACCTGTCACCTTTTCAAACCTGTCATGTATGGGATGCATTAGTATTATACACCACCTTAATTCACATAATTAAGATGAGAGAAAATATAGTTAAGGAAGTGACTTGCATTAACAAAGCAATCGTGGAAATGAAGACGGAGCAAGGAAGCTCCCATGCGAGCCTCGTTCGACACTGCGGAGTCCACCGCCGATTTGATGGTAGACAGGGCATTAGGACACGATGTTCCATAGAAATTAGAGGACAATTGGGCAGAAGCTATGCCAACATTAAGAAGCAAAAATAATGAAAAGGTGATTTTAAAGCTTTTGGGACTCCATGAACTAGCATGGTTGGAACCCATGGCAATTGGGTTTATGAGAGCTGAGATTATAAGAAGCAAAAGAAGAATAGAAGAGTACTATCGATTAGTGCTTGGTTCAGACAGTGTATCATACCCCTTGTATATATAACCAGGGTACAATTGGACTGCTGCGTTTTGCTAATGCTTCCAGTCAGAATACGAAGATATAAAATCTAATGCTTCCAGTCAACTTCATTAGAAATATGTATAAGAATATTATATGTGTAGGGAGTGGAAAAAAAGAAGGGAATGATTAGGAATCATTGAATCATTGTACTGTTGATCTTGCAATAGTTTAGTCCAAGTTTCAATGTTTCATGGCATGGTCATATTAGCTTTCATGGACCTAATCAATGCAATTTAAGTTGGTCATTTTCACTTTATAATTCCTGTTATAATATTCATCATGGCTTAGGGGAAAACAGAGGATCCTAAACTTAGTTATACAGTTATACTAAACAATATGTGCAACATGTATACTAACAGTTTTTGTTATAGTAAAAAGGATCGATAATTGAATTAATCATGCTGTTGATTAAGCAAAATTAAAAACGTGTCGGTGCACAAAAACAAATTAATTTAATGGTATTGTGAACAGAAGAAAGACAGAGGATCAATTTTTGCGCTTGGCTTTTGGCTAAATTTTATCCTTTTAGCTTTTGCCTTTTTTTTTTTTTTTTTGAGCCACTAGCTTTTGCTTTTTCTTAAAGGTATATTATATGACTCAGACTTCAGAAGTATCCCAAAGTCAAGCATTTGCAGATATGATGCAGCAGTATCACACTCGCTTTGTCAATAAGGCCAGGGACATAAAGATCCCCAGTTGCAAATTTGCAATGTGCATTATTCAGACCCCAAAAAAAAAAAAATAATAATAATAATAAATCCCTAGTTTCTAGTTAATTAGGACTTTAGCTAGATAGCTAGCTAGCTACAACATTTGAATCTAGTTATCGATCAGATCATAACAAGGGTAATATTATTCCCACTCTTCAAATAGTTTTTTTTTTTTTTTTTTTTTTTTTTTTTTTTTTTTTTTTTTTTTTTTAACTCTTCTGTTAACTTAATTATGTTTATCACTTATAATTACCGGACTTTTTTTCAAGTACAAAATATGGGTATGAATTAGATTCAAGTTTAGGTCAACCCGAACATATATATTGAGAATCCTGATTCTTGCATGGGATAATATAGAAGACGACAGATGCTCATATGTGGTGGTGATGAGATTTTTTGTGGTTGTAATAGTGATGATGAGGATATTAATTAGGTGTGAATAGAATCACCCTAGAAGATTTTTGGTTTGGTACATGCATGCTAATCTTTAAAGGAAAAAAGAACCAAACCAAAGAATTTCAAGGACTTGTCGAATATTTTCCCAAAAAAAAAAGAAACTTGTTGAATATAATTTTTGTTTCGAGAAAACTAGAACTTGAAGAAACTTGTTGAATATATATAATTTTTGTTTCTAGAAAACTAGAACTTTATGTTGCCAAGAATTCCTTGGTGATATATCACCGCAGGCAACTGTGTTTTGATCGATTTGAATAACCGATTTTAATTTGGTTATTTTTTTTATAGGGGAAGGTGGAATTTGAATATTTTAACCTGGCCTGCTGCCAAAAATTAAACTCATTAATTCCTTTTAAGAGTACGTGTATAACTTGTTTTTCTTAAAGGACTCGACAAGCAATATAAAGTAAAAGGCAGATATACCATTATCAAAAGCCTCGTCCATAGTGAAAGCTATGGTGTTATTTTAATCACCTCTTATTAGACTCGCTGATGGTCAAGTCAAACAGAAATATATTGATGCCAGTTCATCATGAACTCTAACACCATGCATGATTGCATGTTTGATTTTTCAAGGTATTGTTTTGCTTTGTTTTTCCTTTTCTGTCTTTTCCTAGAAAGCTGAGTGTGTTGCTTATATTAGCTTGTAATTTAAATTTAGTGCGAGTATTTTGACATTTGCTTCCTTTTGATACCAAATAAAGTGAGTAGATCGATAATGATGAACACGAGCATCTTGTCCATGCAAATTTCTGCACCACATTAATTTAGACGACCCCACACGCTTATTTTTTGAATAGAACTATAGAAGTACGTTTTGAACCCCTTATTTGCATTCCATATATTTAAGCCGGCCCACTAGGCACCCACTCGATTTTGACAAACAGAAAAGTTACAACATGCATATCTCATTGATGATTGTATTGCATGCATCATGCATGCATGGTAATGAAGATTGAAGATCATACGCGTCTTTAGCTTAGCATGAAACTATAAAGCTTACCTAATCCCGAGTTGTTAATTAACTATAATATATAATACTAGGGTTTGGTAAAGATCTCTCTCAGAATTACATACAAAGTCAAAGCAACCTACAAATTAACACACATTAATATTTGGTTTGAATTTGCCATGTAAAACCTGCATAATATATTTTTGTCTTATTATACATTTTTGCTCGCTGACTTTGCATGTTTTCATAAGTCTTACTAGGCGCGCTTTGCCGGGTCACTTTGGATTAATTAGTTTTTTGATTGCGATCAAACCGAAAGCTACCAGAGGGTGCGTGGTCTATTGACAAAACCAAATTGAAATGTAGCAATCATGCTTAAGAAATGGTTAACAATTTATCAAAAGTTATTGTAATTACCATATTTAGTTTAGTGGCGCTCAATTTTTCTTTTGTGAGAAGAAGTTTTAAATTCAAGTATAATGGATGACCGTTGATAATAAAAAAATAAAAATCAATATGTGAACAAGAAGAATTCAGAATAATTATCCAAAGCAAGCCTCTTAGGTAAGCTTAATTAACGATTGGGGATACTACTACAAAAAGCGTCAATTGTAGCAGACAGTACTGGCAGATTAGCCATGTCCGACGCGAATGCTAAATAATTTCTAACGGACACATAAAACCACCAGAATTACTCATACGTGGCAGTTATATGCATCAGGATTAAATAAACGGGAAAATTCCCACGTTCAAAAGGCACGTTGACGATCAAACTCAATCATGTTGGATTGGACCGCCATCATATTTAATCTTAGCGGTTTGGACTGTGCAGCCTCCCTCCCTTCTTTCCTTTCATTTCACCGCGTTTCTTCTCCTTCGCGTTCTTTCTTCTCCTTCGCCGCCTCCTGCAACCTACTTACAGTGTAAGATCTTCTTTTCTTCTTCTTCCCTTCCTCTTCTTCGTAATATCTTCTTATTTTACTTATTTTGTTGGATTATCTTCTTTTCAGGTGCGGCCTTTGGAACTCGATTGGCTGGGGTTTGATTTGGGTCTTCCTTCGTTTGAACACGATTTCAGGTTGATTTTTAGTATTTTTGTGTTGATTTTGGGTCTGATTTTAGGGTTGATTTTGTGTCTGATTTTTGTGCAGATTAGTTGATTTTTAAGCTTTTGGAACTCGATTGTAGCTAGATTGGGTGCAATCTGATTGCTCGTAGGTTGATTTTTCAGTTCAAACAGATCTGATTTTGAGTTTCTGATTTAAGATTTTGGGTTTCAAACAGATCTGATTTTGGGTTTCATTTTATCTTTTTTTTTTTTCAGGTTCAATCGGCAATGGTGTAACAAAGATCAATTGGTGTTTCATTTTGTGCATCTTTTGATTTTTAGGTTGATTTTTCAGTTTTGCATTTGATTTTGGTCTGATTTTTTGTGTTTAATTTGGATCTAAACTATGATTTTTTGTGTTTATTTTGCAAGCCAACCCTTTGGTGCAGCAAGGTTTGGGTGGAGATTTTGATTTGACAATAAGGTTTTTCTATGTCTTGGATATTTGTTTTTTGTGGTTGTATGTTGATGTGTTGTAGTTAAAAATTTGTTAGAGCTAGAAATATGTTAAACATTATTTATGCTTAATTTAATTGATATATATGTATGTGTTAGATTTGTGTTTATTTTGTCATATATTGCATGTTAATGTTAATATATTATTAGGGTAGTACGAAAAATATTAATTNTAAAAATTATAGAGAAATTAATTTATTAATTTGTTCCTCCTAATTTATTAATTTGTGAATTTAATTTATTAAATTATTAATTTGTTCCTCCTAATTTGTGAATTTAATTTATTAATTTGTTTCTCCTAATATATTGAATGTTTTTTGAATTTAATCTAATTGGTATGGATAGATACGCCTACATGATAGGGATTGAAAGATTGTAGGCGTCAGGGTCTACAGTTTTCATCTAAGAGTCGCGTAATATCTTGTGATTATTACGAGGTAAAGCATGGATAGGAGTTGGTTGACGATACCGCGACAGTTAGAGGCATACGTAGATGGAATCAATTTGTTTTTGGATCAAGCGGCTGCGAATGGTGTTGGGCCAGATAAGTTCAAATGTCCTTGTAAAAAATGTTGCAATCGATATACCTTTAGAAGACAAACTATTGTGGATCATCTTGTTTGACATGATATGAATAAATATTATAAAAAAGCTTGGTGGCGTCATCATGGGGAGCCTAACATTGGAGAGCCAAATTTAAGAATGATAGAAGATGATGTAGGAGGAGAGATGGATGATATGCACGATTTTCTTAATTAATGACATATTTGTTCAACCAGTAACGGAATAACAGGTCGGGTCGTCGACACAACCTCCTATTGTGGATGGGTGTCCAGCAGAGGCTGAAAGTTTTTTCAAGTTGCTTGAAGAGGCAGATCAAGAGTTGTATCATGGTTGTAAAGAGTTTAAGAAATTGGAGGCCGTTGTAAGATTGTACCAGATCAAGTGTTTAGGGAGTTTGCCGGATAGTTTATTCACTATGTTACTAGAATTGGTAAAAAGAATGTTGCCTGATGGAGATTTTTTGCCTGAATCTTGTTATAAGGCAAACAAACTTATAAATGGGTTATGTCTCACGTATGAGAAGATTGATGCATGTCCTAATGATTGCATGATATATTGGAAAGAAACCTCAAAATTGACTGCATGTTCGGTGTGTGGCAAATCAAGATATAAAGATAACAAGGAAGATGATACTTCTAGAAAGAAAGTCTCAGCTAAGGTTATGTGGTACTTCCCTCTAAAGTCGAGATTGAAGAGGTTTTATATGTCGAAGCATATTGCTGAACATAGGAGGTGGCATGCAACTGAATGTCCCAAGGATGGGTTTATGAGGCATCCATGAGATTATCCGACATGGAAGCATTTAGATACTCTATACCCTGAGTTTGCGTCAGAAATTCGAAATGTGCGTTTAAGGCTGGCAAGTGATGGATTTAATCCTTTTGGCCATATGAGCAATGCCCATAGCACATGGCCTGTGGTGTTTTCTGTTTACAATTTGCCTCCATGGATGTGTATAAAGCAACCAAATTTATTATTGTCCATGTTGATTCCATGACCGAGAAGTCTTGGAAATGACATTGATGTGTATTTGCGACCATTAATTGATGAGTTGAATAAGTTGTGCGAGGTTGGCACTACCACGTATTATGTGTTTTCAAACCAAACTTTTACGATGAAGGCTGCTGTGTTATGGACCATTAGTGATTTTCCAGCTTATAGAATATTGTTTGGATGGAGTACTAATGGATATAAAGCATGTCCGCATTGCATAGATGATAATGTATCAGAATATTTGCCTGTGAGTCGTAAGATTTGTTATTTGGGGCATCAAAGATTTTTACCAATTGAGCATAAGTTTCGAAGGGAACAAGCAGCATTTAATGGCCATCGAGAAGATCGTCATGCACCAAGACAGTTGAATAGGTTACAATTAATGTCTTGAACAACTATCTAGTTTGAGGTTCACTTTTGGAAAGCATGACCAAAATGCTTCTGTTGGACAAAGAAGACGAAGGCCTTCAATTTCTAGAAGTAATTACGGTCAGTGGAGAAAGAAAAACATATTTTTTGAACTACCCTATTGAAGGCATCTTTTGATCAGACACAATCTTGATGTCATGCATATTGAGAAGAATGTATGTGATAATGTGGTTGGAACATTGTTGGATATTGCAAAGAGGACAAATGATGGATTGGCTGCACGTGCAGATCTTGAAGTCTTGAATATAAGACATAGTCAACACTCTCGCAGAGAAGGAGATAAAACATTTTTGCCCCTGGCAATATTCACATTGAGCAAAGAAGAAAAAACCTCATTTTGCAATGTGTTGTCTACTATTCGAGTTCTTGATGGATATTCAGCAAATTTGTCTCGATGTGTGAATGTGAATGAGAGAAAAATAAATGGGTTGAAAAGTCACGATTGTCATGTTTTAATGCAACAATTACTTCCGCTTGCGATACGTAGTGTGTTACTCAAATCTGTTACTATGGTTTTACTAGAGTTGAGTGCAATATTTAGACAGTTGTGTAGCAAGAAGGAAACTGAGGCAGCATTCAATCAACTGAACTCTAGATGCCGTTTATGGAATGTTCTCCCTCCACAACAGCCTTCTGGCCAGAGTCAGCCTCCACATTCTCCCTATGGAATGTTCTCGATGCATCCTATATACCAGATGTCGTTTATGCCGCAGTCTCCTTTGCAGATGCTTATGTATCGGCCAGAGGTACCTTCTTAACCATCTCTTGGTGGGTCACATCATTCTACGGGTGTTGGATTTTCCGGATTGCTTTCCGGTAATTTAGGTGATGATGAATTTATTAGACAGTTTGGTCCGCAAGGAGGATCAGGGTCACATTCAGCTTCTGGTTCGGGTTCTGCTGCTGGACTTGAGTAGTGTACTTTATCTACTTTATCTACTTTATCTTATCTCTATTGATGAAACAATATTATTTGACATATATTGTTAGTTGAAAGATTTTATCTTTATTAGTGTATAATTATTAGCTGAAATGTTTTATATTAATTAGTTTATTTTATATTAATTATTTCAAATATAATTTTTTATATATATATTCAATGATCCTGGCGGTTGTATCCACCAGGAAAAGATTTTTTTAATATATTTTATTACTTTTCCTGGCGGATACACTATCAATGACGGCGGTTATATCCGCCAGGAAATTATTTTTTTATATATTTTATTACTTTTCTTGGCGGATATACTATCAATGCCGGCGGTTATATATGTCAGGAGTTAATTAATGCCAGCAGTTTTATCCGCCAGAAATTAATTAATGCCGGCGGTTATATTCGCCAGGAATTAATCAATACCGGCGGATATATCCGCCAGGAAAAATTTAATGCCTTGTCAGCGTAAAATGGTATTTTTGGCGGATTTAGACAGCTATCTACCAGAAAAAGTGTTTTGCCTGCAGTTTTAATGCTGGCGGAGACCCTATCCGCCACTGCTTCATAATCTTGACGGATTTAGCTATTTTTCCGCCAAAAATTTGTTTTTCCTGACGATTTAATTCTGTCAGTAATAAGTAATTTTGTAATAGTGAGACTTAGGGAATTGCCGTGGTGACAAAATGTACTAGTATAGCATACTAAAAGAAATCGATATTGGTGCATGCACTTTAATTTCTAAGGTTGGGAATTCTTTACATAGTTACATTTGTCACTTGGCTAGCTCTTGGAGGATTAGATTATGGATAGAGAGACAAAACATCATTATTGTTGTTGTATATAATATGAAGCTGTTCAACAGGATTTGGAGTGTGAAACAGTGAAAGGCTTACTTTTATTGGAAAAAAAAATTAAAAAACGTCTTCTTCCTTTGACTAATTCAGACGTGCGAATGGAATATGATTTGGGCGGAGTGGCTATGAGTCCAAATCAACGCGGTAGTATAACACGAATAGGGTTGAATAATATGTATATATGTTTGAAAAACTTACTTTGATTTGGTTAATATTATAAAGTTAATTAGTATTTCTGTGAGTTTGTTTTCATTTATTTGGTAAGGAACGAATTGCACTCCTTCCCTTGTAAGTAAACTTGTGCATCCACACCAAGTCGCCAACCAATATTAGTATATTACTGAATATGGACATTCCTCATAAATCACATGTAATCCTAATTAAATTAAAAAACCGCGGAGGAGTATTTAAAAGGATGCGATTTTGCGAGCCCAGCTGTTGCAAAATCAGCTGTTTTACATTTATATTTGTTGAAAGAAATTTTAAGCTTATTCACATTAAACAATATCTATATTCATATTTGTTAGTTTTATTAATTAAAAATTGGGTAAATAAAATGTTGAGAAATTAAATAAATTATAAGATTAATAATTTGTTCAAGATTCATGTAACAGAAGAAGACGAGGTGGGATTGATAGTGGGGTTCACTGCTTATTTTGCCTTGTTTCTTTAAGATGGTATTGGTTTACATGGCTTGGGCTTGCAAACAACGGGAAAGAAGAAAAGGAAAGTGTGGGCCGCGAGTGTAGTAGTTTGTCTGACTTGATTTCCTATTTGGGCCGTAAGGTTTCTTACCCAAAGAAAAGACGGGTGTGATTCTTGCATGTTTAGGGCTTCGGCTGCACCAAATGGCCCAGATCTTTAAAGCCGAACTTAGGAACAATGAGCTTTAATAATAACAAAATATAATCATAAAATAGAGTCGGATTTCCATATGAGAAAGAGTGTCGAATGCTAAACTTACGTACATTCATACTTAATTAGTTAATTTGGATTGAATACTTAAATTGTTAGAGAGGGGGAAGATATGAATTTTTCCATTCCTAATTACAGCATGAGAGATGAAATTTGTTTTTATGTAATCATTTTATGAAATTTGTATAATATGAGTGGATAACAAATTTATATTTTTATGATAAAATATTAATATATATACACATGTTAGTATGGGTGGTGAACGTAGTAACACTGTCACTAACATATATATCACATACATCCGGCCAGAGTTATTCAATCCGCTAACTTAATTGTATCTGTTGAACCGTAAAAAAAAAAAATTAAAAAAAAAATATACAAAGGTTGAGGTTGAGATAAGATCCCCATATACCATGTGCCACATTAATTTCAAATGAAAGCAAATTGAAAAGTGAGATAATATGGATTTATCTGAAAGCTTAATTATCTCTTATCTGATGAGTTTAAATTTAAATGGAGAGAGTTATCTCATCTCCATCTGATCTCATCACTTGGACTTCTCATGGACTCTATAAATAGAGCATAAGGGATTCAGAAGAAAAGGAGAAAAAAAAAAGAGAGAGGACGACAGAAGGCTGAGGAAAGGGAGGTGTAGAAAGCAAAAGTGCAGTCGCCAGAACAATCATTGCAGGTAGCTGTCCTTCTATGCCATTCATTTCATCTCTGTTTTGGGATTCAACAAAAATTCTCCTCTAATGGCGTGTTGAATCAAGCTTTTGGATTCGTTTAGAATCCTCTCAAGACGGCCTTTGGATTCGTTTAGAATCCTGTCAAGACAACTTTTGGAATGGAGTCACCCAAAAGAAATGATCTAAAGTGATGCTCGTGAGCATCCAAAAGAAATAATCTAAAGCAATGCTCATGAGCATTGCATTTTCTAAATTAGTTGTCCGTGGACAACAATTGGATTTCATGTGAATCCTCTCAAGTTGATGTTTATGGGCATCAATCTGGACTCATATAAATCCATTCAATTTGTTGCTCTCTGACATCTATCAAAATTACACACCAAAAACAAGTGGCACAAAGCCAAGAAAATAAAATGAACAAGAAGGCTTGCTTTCTTGCCTTCTGCGGGTATGTACCTGCAAACCAAATGGGGTTATTTTATTTAGCCCACAAAAGCAAAGTCATAAGCCATCTTTGCTATTCAGCCACGTAGAAGATTACGAAAAGGTTGCTGCACAGATGGTGAAAAAGATAGAATAGTAGGTTGCAAAGCTCCCAAGTCCTAGTTGGACTCTACTGTTCAGATCATGGCAAACCAAGAAAAAGGATATAGGCTTTTCTTTGAGCCCTTGCTGCACTTCTGCACACAACCAAAAAAAAGAGAGTTAAAAATACTAAAGCTTTTGACTCTTTTCCTCTCTATGCAAAGATAAGTGGTCAAAAGCCAAGGTCTTTGTCATATGTAAGACAAAAGAATATATGCAATCAGCCAAAGATCAAAACAACATTACAATTTACAAAGAGATCAAGAAGAAATATCTCTTTGAAAATAAAGAGGCGGACATGGTGTAGTAAATCCTTGCCCTCTCCCAACTTTTTTGTTCACCAAGTTTTGAGGCTGAAATTTTTGCATAAGCAAGATCAGAGCAACGTGACTTGGATTCTATTGACTATTGTGCTAAGGTCCCTTCAAGACTTCAAGCCAAACCTACGGGTACAGCAAGGAGTAAGAATAAAGCAAATGTGGGCTGCTGCATTTAAAGAGTTGGCATGAATGTTTACTGTACACAAAGACAAGTTAAGCAAAAAGGAAAATGGCATAAAGCCTGGCTGATGTAGTGCTGCGGTACTCAAGTTGTTGTCCAATCCATCAGGCTAGCTAAGTCAGAAAGCTACTGGACTTGGGCTCGCAAAGGCTAAGAGCTACCCCCTAATTGAGAACGCTCCCAGCTTGTTTTCAAAGTTATTTTGCCCATTAAAAATATAAAGTGTGTCAATTAAAAAATAATTGATACAAAAATATTAATGGGCATACATAACCAAATTCATATTCACCCATTAAAAATAAGAACATGTGTCATTTTAAAAATAAATGATACGAAAATACTAATGGGCACATTCTCTTCCTCCAAATCTCAAATCCCAAATTCAAACTCTCAAATTGGTACAAAACCAATTCTCTCAATCGGTACAAAACCGAAACCAAATCCAAACCCCAAATTCAAACTCTCAAATTGGTACAAAACCAAATTCTCAATTGTTACGAAACCAAATCACTCAAATCCAAATCTCAAAATGGCATAAAGCCAATCAAGTCAAATTCTTTACCGAACTACGTCCGGTTTGATCCCATCATGGGTACGTAGGCAGTGTGAGCGAAATTCACACTCAACCGCATTCACAAAATTCTCTAAATTCCCTTAGGAATTAATTCATACAAGTTTCTTTGAATTAATTTCGCACCAAATCAAATCCGTCTAAATTCTCCAGAAATTAGTTCTATACACAAAAATCTCTGAATTAATTTCTCAAATCAAATCCAAGGGCTCTAAACCCTACCCAAGTTACACAAATCTTTTAAGTGGGTCATCCACCCATTTAATTCCCAAAAACTTGGAACTACGTGTGGTTTGCTCCTGCAATGGGTACGTAGGCAACCTAAAATACAGGTGCAACCGTAATCACAAATAAATTCTATTTCAATGGGTCGTTTACCTATTGGAAATCCAAACACTTGCAAGATGATCTGTTGGTTTCATTGCAATTGGAATCAAAGGGTATTCCCTTGAGTCAAGGGACTGTAATTAAGAGATGCACTCCATCTTGAATGGGTCGTACCCAAAATAATAAAACCCTCATTCCATAAATGAATTTGGGTGAAATTATGTTGGGTAATATTTATTATTTATTTACAAATTTTGTTCAACAGAGTGGTATTAATGTCATTCCACAGGCAAATTAAGCCGCCACTTAAAACCCTAATCCCCAACTCAGAAGGACAAACCAACACAAGCTCGATGCCTACATCTTACCACAACTATGCAAGACATGCAGGAAGACAAAAAAATGTCCAGTATTGTAATTGAATATATAATTTATTGGTCTATCTTTATTCTTTCCACTCATTGGATTAATGCAACACGATCCACCAAGCAGCCAACCATTTCATTAATTCCCACTTGCAGCTATACACTACCTACACATGTGGGAATCAATTTTCTACTTGCCAACTTGTTCTTTAGACTCCTTATTCTGAAGGGTTCTTTCTGTTTTGTTTTGTCTAAAAACATTCTATATATGCAGAATCTATATGCTGCTGCTGGAATTCTATAGTGTAAGTTTTTACAATAATTTCACTCTGGTACGTACCCACCCAATTTGTCAGCACAAGAAACCACATTGGGGCAGAGAGTCTCCAATTGAGATTTAATGGTGTCGACTACATCGAATCCCCTCAAAGAATTCGCATTAGGGCCTGCTGTTTTCTCTCCTGTGAAATTGGCCGTGTCGTCCAACAGTACCGAAGCATCACATCCCTGCATGTTTCACATACACATATAAATGTTATTCAAACTTGTCACCTTTTCAAACCTGTCATGCATGGGATGCATTAGTATTATACACCACCTTAATTCACATAATTAAGATGAGAGAAAATATAGTTAAGGAAGTGACTTGCATTAACAAAGCAATCGTGGAAATGAAGACGGAGCAAGGAAGCTCCCATGCTAGCCTCATTCGACACCGCGAGTCCACCGCCGATTTGATGGTGGACAGGGCTTTAGGACACGATGTTCCATAGAAATTAGAGGACAATTGGGCAGAAGCTATGCCAACATTAAGAAGCAAAAATAATGAAAAGGTGATTTTAAAGCTTTTGGGACTCCATGAACTAGCATGGTTGGAACCCATGGCAATTGGGTTTATGAGAACTGAGATTATAAGAAGCAAAAGAAGAATAGAAGACTATCGTTTAGTGCTAATTGGTTCAGACAGTGTATCATACCCCTTGCATATATAACCAGGATACAATTGGACTGTTGCGTTTTGCTAATGCTTCCAGTCAGCGTACGTAGATATAAAATCTAATGCTTCCAGTCAACTTCATTAGAAATATAAGAATATTACTATATGTGTAGGGAGTGGAAAAAAAGAAGGGAATGATTAGGATTCATTGAATCATTTTACTGTTGATCTTGCAATAGTTTTGTCCAAGTTTCAATGTTTCATGGCTTGGTGATATTAGCTTTCATGGACCTAATCAATGCAATTTAAGCTGGTCATTTTCACTTTATAATTCCTGTTATAATATTGATCATGGCTTAGGGGAAAACAGAGGATCCTAAAATTAATTATACTAAACAATATGTGCAACATGTATACTAACAGTTTTTGTTATAGTAAAAAGGATCGATAATTGAATTAATCATGCTGTTGATTAAGCAAAATTAAAAACGTGTCGGTGCACAAAAACAAATTAATTTAATGGTATTGTGAACAGAAGAAAGACAGAGGATCAATTTTTGCGCTTGGCTTTTGGCTAAATTTGATCCTTTTAGCTTTTGCTTTTTCTTTTCGAAAAGGTATATAAGTATATTATATGACTCAGACTTCAGATGTATCCCAAAGTCAAGCATTTGCAGATATGATGCAGCAGCATCACACTCGCTTTGTGAATAAGGTCAGGGACATTTGGGCCACGTACAGAAGTTATTTGCAATGATGTGATATAAAGATCCCCCAGTTGCAATGTGCATTATTAATTCAGATCCAAATAAATAAAGTGAGACTTTAGAGTTCAGTTCATTTTATAAGTCTTTCTTAAATTAAGACTGTTAGTAATTTAGAGTTTGTTAAAACCTAACATGCAGACATACAGTCTTTACAAAGCCTACTCTACACCCTAGGAGGGAAAATACCCTTCGAATATGGGAAAATACCCTTCAATCGGGGAAAAACTTTATTATGAATTAAAATGATTTTATTATAAATTAAAAAAATTGTCTTATAAATTTTAAAATATTCATGGTCTAAAAACTGTTTTTCTAAAAAACCTAAGCCTAATTATCTCATAAATAAATCCCTAGTTTCTGGTTAATTACGACTTTAGATAACTAGCTAGCTAGCTACAATATTTGAATCTGGTTATCGATCAGACCATAACAAGGGTAATATTATTCCCATTCTTCAAATAGTTTTTTTTTTTTTTCTGAATTCTTATGTAAACTTAATTATGTTTATTACTTATAATTACCGGACTTTTTTTTCAAGTACAAAATATGGGTATGAATTAGATTCAAGTTTAGGTCAATCCGAACATATATATTGAGAATCCTGATTCTTGCATGAGATAATATCGAAGACGACAAATGTTCATATGTGGTGGTGATGAGATTTTTTGTGGTTGTAATAGTGATGATGAGAATATTATTTAGGTGTGAATAGAATCACCTGGAAAAGTTTTGGTTTGGTACATGCATGCTAATCTTTAAAGGAAAAAAGAACCAAACCAAAGAATTTCATGGACTTGTCGAATATTTTCCAAAAAGAAAAGAGGAAAAAAAAAAAAAAGAAACTTGTTGAATATAATTTTTGTTTCTAGAAAACTAGAACTTTCTGTTGCCAAGAATTCCTTGGTGATATATCACAGCATGCAACTGTGTTTTGATTTGAATAACCGATTTTAATTAATTTAGTTATTTTTTTAATAGGGGAGGTAGAATTTGAATATTTTAACCTCCTGTTGCCAAAAATTAAACTCATTAATTCCTTTTAAGAGTACGTGTATAACATGTTTTTCTTGAAGGACTCGACAAGCAATTAAAGCAAAAGATAGATATGTCATTAATTATCGAATTAATTACATTTACATCCCTATGAGGTTTATTGTCTTTTCACATACATTTTATGGGGTTTCAATAATTACATATACACCTTTGAAGTTTTAAAACTGTTATATATAACCTCCTATAGTGAGACACAAAATAATGAAAAATTATACAAAATGGCATGTTATGGGGTTAAATGGACCAATAAGATTAAAGTGTAAGATTCAATCTCAAAATAAATATTTTCTTTTTTGTTTATTTATTTTTTTCTCTTGTATGAGGTTATATGTAATAGTTCTGAAACTTCAGGGGGTGTATATGTAATTTTTGAAACTCCAAGAAGTATATATGAAAAGACGATAAACCTCAATGAATGTAAGTATAATTAACTCATTAATTATCATATTCAAAAGCCTCATCCATAGTGAAAGCTATGGTGTTATTTTAATCACCTCTTAATAGACCCGCTGATGATCAAGTTCAAGTCAAACAGAAGTATATTGATGCCAGTTCATCATGAGTTTTAACACCATGCATGATTGCATGTTTGATTTCTCAAGGTATTGTTTTGCTTTGTTTTTCCTTTTATTTCTTTTCCTAGAAAGCTGAGTGTGTTGCTTAGCTTGTAATTTAAATTTAGTGCGAGTATTAATTTTGACATTTGTTTCCTTTTGATACCAAATAAATTGAGTAGATAATGATCGAACAAGCGCATCTTGTCCATGCAAATTTCTGCACCACATTAATTTAGATGACCCACACGCTTACTTTTTAAAGCAAATTTTACTTTGCACTGTTGAAGTTTGCTCAAATTGTTAAATTACTCCGGTTTCAATATATTTTAATAATTTGAAATTCAAGATATGAAATCAAGATAATGTGATTTCTCAGTAAATTTGACTATTAAAATAAACATTAAATGCTTCAGTGGCACATGTGAGAGTGGGACCTACAATGTCTGCAACCATCATAAGGGCAATTTCGAAACTTTTCCATGTCTGCTCTCTAACCTCATCCTTCTGTAAAATTTTTAAAATAAAAAAATTGCTTACTAGTAAGCATTTAACGTATGACTTAATAGTCAGACTTATTAAAGAGGCATATTGTTTTTTATTTCAAACCTTGAGTTTTAAATTGTTAAAATTGAAATATGAAATAGCAACTTGAAAATTTGAGCAAACCTAAAAGGTGCAAAGTAAAATTTACTCTATTTTTTAAATAGAACTATAGAAGTTTTGAACCCCTTATTTGCATTCCATTTAAGCCGGCCCATACTAGGCATCCACTCGATTTTGACTAATAGAAAAGTTACAACATGCTTATCTCAGTGATGATTGTGTTGCATGCATGCATGGTAATGAAGATTGAAGATCATACGCGTCTTTAGTTTAGCATGAAACTATAAAGCTTACCTAATCCCGAGTTGTTAATTAACTATAATATATAATATTAGGGTTTGGTAAAGATCTCTCTCAGAATTGCATTGAAAGTCTAAGCAGCTAGCCTACAAATACATGCACATTAATATTTGGTTTGAATTTGCCATGTAAAACCTGCATAATATATTTTTGTCTTATTATTTTTGCTCGCTGACTTGCATGCATGTTTTCATAAGTCTTACTAGGCGCTCTTGGTCGGCTCACTCTGGATTAATTAGTTTTTTGATTGTGATCAAACCGAAAGCTACCTGACGCGCGGTGCTTGGTCTATTGACAAAACTAAATTGAAATGTAGCAATCATGCTTAAGAAATGGTTAACAATTTATAAAAAGTCAGCAATCAATAATTAATATTGTAATGATCGACTATATTTAGTTTAGTGGCGCTCAATTTTTCTTTTGTGAGAATAATTTTAAATTCAAGTATTATAGATGACCGTTGATGATAAAAAAAGAAAAATCAATATGTGAACAAGAAGCTAGAATTAAGAATAATTATCCACTCTTAGCTAAGCTTAATTAATAATTGGGGACTTAGGGAATTGCCATGCATGGTGACAGAATGTACTAATATAGCAATTAAACTAAAAGAAATCGACGTTGGTGCACTTTAATTTCTAAGGTTGGGAATTCTTTACATAGTTACATTTGTCACTTGGCTAGCTTTTGGAGGGTTAGATTATGGATAGAGAGACAAAACATCATTATTGTTGTTGTATATAATATGAAGCTGTTCAACAGGATTTGGAATGTGAAACAGTGAAAGGCTTACTTTTATAGTTTTATTGGAAAAAAATTCAAAAACGTCTTCTTCATTTGACTTCAGACGTGCGAATTGAATATGATTTAATTTGGGCGGAGTGGCTATGAGTCCAAATCAACGCGGTAGTATATATAACACGAATAGGGTTGAATATGTATATATGTTTGAAATTCTTACTTTGATTTGGTTAATATTATAAAGTTAGTATTGCTGTGAGTTTGTTTTCATTTATTTGGTAAGCAACGAATTAATTGCACTCCTTCCCTTGTAAGTAAACTTGTGCACCCACACCTAGTCACCAACCAATATTAGTATAGAAATAATTACTCTATACTACATTTTTGCTATAATTTTTAATTTTTAATAACATAATTATTAATATATAACAATTAGATTAGTTTTATTAACAATCAGGTAAGTTTGACTCCACCTTATTCTGTTGACTCCACCTGAGTGGGCTGCAATACCATTTATTTCTTATTTTTGGTATTTCTTTTTCTTCTCTCTTTCTCCTCGAGTCTCTCTCTTCTCTTTCCTCTGCTTTCTCTCTTCCCGCGATGTCTCTGAAGATCGGACTCTCGCCATCCGACAAGAGTAGCCGGCGGTGTGGGTCTCATCCCCTTCCTTTCTCTTCCCTCTCCCTTTCCCTAACCTTTGATGTCTAGCTCCAAGCAGATCCAGCATATGGTGAGCTTCATTCGATCTTCTCCTTTTAGAGCTTCAGCGCGTTTCAATTTCTAGTTTGGTTGCGCGGGCATCTTTGAGAGCCCAAACCTGGTTGCCTTGGCTCTCCACCTCCAAAAGCTTATCAGTAGAAGGTTCTTGATTTTTTTGTTTTTTAAGCTCAGTTTCTGAAACTGCAATTTTTGGAACATTGCAAGTGAACTGAAACTGCAGTTTATTGAAGTTGCAGACTTGCAGTTGCAGTTGCAGTTCCTAACTGCAAGTGAAACTGCAGTTTCTGAAACTGCACTGCAAATAAACTGAAACTGCATTTTATTTGAGTTACAAGCTTACAATTGCAGTTACTAACTGTAAGTGAAACTGCACTGCAAGTAAACTGAAACTGCAGTTTATTGAAGCTGCAGGCTTGCAGTTGCAGTCCCTAACTGCAAGTGAAATACTGCAAATGAACTGAAACTGCAGTTTATTTGAGTTGCAAGCTTGCAGTTGCAGTTACTAGCTGTAAGTAAAACTGCAGTTTATTGGAGCTGCCGGCTTGCAGTTACAGTTACTAATTGCAAGTGAAAATTGCAGTTTCTGAAATTGTAAAATAAATTGAAACTACAGTTTATTTGGAGTTGTAGGCTTGCAGTTGCAGAACAATGCTTGTGAGTGAAGATAAACAATTGTCGATTTGGTAAAGTTGAAGAAAGAGATCAATTTGGCAAAGAAAAAAAGAAGATCAGTTTTGGGCTGTTTGTGTAGTTTGTTTGGTTGTGATGCGTTTCTTTGGAAAGGTGTTCGCATGTTATATTTTGGACTAGTAGATAGTGTTCTCAAGTTAATAAAAATAGATTGAGTAGTTTTGGTTAATATTTTATTTTATTAATACCTTATAATTAATGGACTCATTAGTATATAACTGAATATGGACTTTCCTCACAAATCACAATCCTAAAATAAAAAACCGCGGAGGAGTATAGGATGTGACTTTGCAAGGCCAGCTGTTGTAGAATTATCTGTTTTACATTTATATTTGTTGAAAGAAATTTCAAGCTTCAATCTCATTTTATTCACATTAAACAATATCTATATTCATATTTGTTAGTTTTAATTAATTAAAATTTGGTTAAATAAAATGTTGAGAAATTAAATAAATTATAAAATTAAGAATTTGTTCAAGATTCATGTAACAGATCGAAGAAGACGAGGTCGGATTCATAGTGGGGTTCACTGCTTATTTTGCTTTGTTTCTATAAGAGAGTATTGGTTTACATGGCTTGGGCTTGCAAACAACGGGAAAGAAGAAAAGGAACGTGTGGGCCGCAAGTGTAGTAGTTTGTGTGACTTGATTTCCTATTTGGGCAGTAAGGTTTCTTACCCAAAGAAAAGACGGGTGTGATTCTTGCATGTTTAGGGCTTCGGCTGCACCAAATGGCCCACATCTTTAAAGCCCACTTAGGAACAATGAGCTTTAATAATAACAAAATATAACCATCAAAAAGAGTCGGATTTCCATATGAGAAAGAGTGTCGAATGCTAAACTCACGTACATTCATACTTAATTAGTTAATTTGGATTGAATACTTCAATCGTTAGAGAGGGGGAAGATATGGATTTTTCAATTCCTAATTACAGCAGTGAGAGATGAAATTTGTTTTTATGTAACCATTTTATTAAGTCATGTATTATAATATGAGTGGCCAACAAATTTATATTTTTATAATAAAATATTAATATATACACACATGTTAGTATAGGTGGAGTAACACTGTCACTAACATATATATCACATACATCCGGCCAGAGTTATTCAATCCACTAACTTAATTGTATGAGTGGTATTAATGTCATTCCACAGGAAAATTAAGGGCAAGTTTGGTATTCTATTCAAAAATTATTTTTTATTTTCAAAAACAAAAAAACAAGTTTTAGTTAAGAAAATGTGTTTGGTAGACCATTTTTAAAAATAATTTTTTGAAAAAAATTCAAAAACATGCTTCTTTTTAAAAATGATAAAACATCGTTTTTTTTTTTTTTTTTTTTTTTTTTTTTTTCCTAAGCTTTTANAGCCTGTCATCATTTTTTAAATTTAAAAATTGTTTTCAAATTTCATACCAAATATGTTTTCAAATTTTAAAAACTCACATTTAAAAAAAAAAATCTTAATTTTTGAAAAAAAAAATTTAAGTAGGATACCAAACAGGCCCTAAACCGCCACTTAAAACCCTAATCCCCAACTCAGAAGGACAAACCAACACAAGCTCAATGCCTACATCTTACCACAACTATGCAAGACAAGCAGGAAGACAAAAAAATGTCCAGTATTGTAATTGAATATATAATTTATTGGTCTATCTTCATTCTTTCCACTCATTGGATTAATGCAACACGATCCATCAAGCAGCCAACCATTTCATTAATTCCCACTTGCAGCTATACACTACCTACACATGTGGAAATCAATTTTCTACTTGCCAACTTGTTCATTAGATTCCTTATTCTGAAGGGATCTTTCTGTTTTGTTATGTCTAGAAACATTCTATATATTCAGAATCTATATGCTGCTGCTGGAATTCTATAGTGTAAGTTTTTACAATAATTTCACTCTGGTACGTACCCACCCAATTTGTTCATCCCATAGGCCTTTAAGTAATTAACAAAGGCTACATTAATATATTAGTGTACCCCAAATAAGGAATAAGTAATTTAGAGTTAAACTATACATATTGCTAAAGATTATAAGGTTTGCACGCGTGTGTATATATGTATATCTTTTAAGTTTTCATAGTTGCAAACAGTTCTATAGTTTCATCGATCGCTAGTGCGCTCTGGTTGGAAATATTGTGATCATCAGCATTAATTTGATCAGCAGCCGATGTACGTAGCTAGCTTTCATTCAGAGTAGAAGATTTTAACAGTTGATATTGGATATATAATTTGGTTATACTACACCCCAGAGGGAAATAGCTAGCTAGCTAGGACAAATTAAAGAAAGAAAATAAAAAAGGGGTAGAAGGCGTGCAACAAATTAAAGATATAATATAGGGTCAATTAATGTTGCTCACGTACAGCTTTGGCTCCATCTCTGAATAGCTTGCAACACTGCTTGTTTCACCACCTGAGCATCTATGCTATCCGCCTGTCCTTGGCTGTTCTACAAAATCAAAGAAAAATCAAAGAAATTAGGCATTATATATAAATAAACCAATTATATATGTACTTATATGTCAACCCATGTATGATTGCTAGCTAGCTAGCACCGCAAGCTAGCATTGAGTGATCAGTAGTACTTACAACCCATGAAAATACAAAACTGGATTGAAAAAATTAGGATATAGTTATAAATAGGCAAGTTATGGCAACCACTCATTATATATTGTGTCAGTACTCGCAATAAGGAATCCAAATTAAAAGGTGTGGTACGTGAAGACCATGTTTGTACAACTCACATGTGATGTTTAAGTGTACGTACGTACAACAATATTTGCAAAGTACTAGCTAATTTCTTACTTCTCCTCCTCCAACTGCTTCAAGTTGGAAAGTGTCTGAACAGGAAACCCTAGCATCAAGAACATCAAGGCCCAGCTCCTCAAAGGCTTCAAGAATAGAGACCAGTAAGCCCGGGCTGTTCTTTTCCGACAATACACTAATAAGGAAACCCTTTTCTAGGGTTTCCACTGTAACCTGCTGGAATCAAATTAATCAAAGAATGAATGAATATATGAATTTTATGGTATTATCGATCACATGGTATCCCAACGAGAAAATATATAAAACAATTTCGATCGATCATGATGATCAGATAATACATATATATTCGATTACCGCAGGTAATGAATTTGTGCTCTGGGAATTAGTTCCAACGTCTTGGTTCAGTGAGTCCACTTTTTGCTTCAACTCCTGGATATATTTGGATGCATCCACAATAATTGAAGCCTTGTTTAGCTGCCAGATTAAGTCACACAAATTAACAGCAACAAAACTATTATGAATATTTAGTTATATAAGAGATGGAATATGAGATCGACTCCGGTAGGATGATCAACAATAAGGAGTTCACTTTTCAAATTACTACACATAAGAATTTAGATCGATATATATATATATAGCAATTAATTAAGCTAGCATAGCAAAAGTAAGTGTTTGTTTATATATTATGGGGACTTAAATATTACAGCAGTGGAATTGGTGGCAGCCCGAAGTTGATTCAATTTCTCATAGAGAGCTGCTTTCTTTCGCTCCCTTGAAGTACTCATGCCTACTTCTTCTGTTCTTCGATCACCCTCGTTCTTGCTCTTGCTCTAATTTTCTATATTTTTCCTTCCTTGTTGTCTCTCTGGTTCTCCTTTTCTCTAATGGTGGCTAGCTTTTAGGCCGGCGTTTTAAATAGGGAATGTTGCATGACTGCCTCGATCCACTCCCCTACCAAAAAAATTATACCTTTCTCTAGTACATTTACGCAATTGACCTTGCTTATTCAATTATTAATTTATATCATACATATTACTATTTAGTAATGTTATTCTATAAGGGGGTTGGTGGGGTACGTTTTAGGTATTAACCTATTTTGTCTCCTTCCTTCACGTTAGAAGCGTTTTTCTTAAATAGATATTGAATCTCATCATTTAATATATTCAATTTAGTGGCAAAAAAAATAAAATATTCAATCCAATTAATGTGCACTGCATGTACGGGACTTAAGTGTCTACTACGGTTATATATACTCATTTAATTAGTCTCTCTATCAAATAATTTAAACTCTTAGGATGAATATTCAACCGACAATACACGTATCATTTTCAATATCGTGCTTAGTTTTTAGTTGGTTAATGCATGTTGCAAAACATGATGCGTGTGAAAACCAACAGATTAGGTGCTTAAACTTGTAATCTATGGATTTTGGTATACATTATATATTAAATATTTGTGTGATATTCAATTTATCGAGTGGGCGTGTTTTAGTTAAAATAAATGAAAAAAAAGCAGTGGAAGTGAGAGAGCTAGGGACAAAAGGATGACGGCGATGGAGAGCTAGGTAGCTGCTGTGAGAGAAAGAGAGAGAGAGAGAGAGAGAGAGAGAGAGAGAGAGAGAGAGAGAGAGAGAGAGAGAGANGAGAGAGAGAGAGAGAGAGAGAGAGAGAGAGAGAGAGAGAGTACTGAGTACGTGCGTGAGAAGAGATGGAAGAGTACTCCCGTGAGGAAGAGTTTGGAGGGATTGACAGCTAAACATCTTTAACGCTTCCTTCAATTCCCTTCTTTCGATGCCTCCCCCTCTCTTCCATCACATTCTCTCCCTTGGTCACGTGCAGATTCCCTTCCTGCTCTTAGTACTTCCACCAAAATTTTTGTTCGTGAGTGTCATATACTAACACGTACGCGGTGTTACTAATTTGTATTTTATAATAGGCCGAATTGCATGAATGTAATTCAAATTTTGAGGCTTGTGCGCAAATGTCATCCAATCTTTCAGTTGTGATAATTTACCATCAAATCATTCAAAACTGTACAAATTTGCCATCTGCCATCAATTTCATCCATTTACGTGTTAAAATTAGAGATATTTTCATCAATTCATCTAAAAAAATATTTCATAAATATATAAAATATAATATAATTTTTTTTCGCAAAAACAGCTTCCCTTTGTCTCTCTTGGCCAGTGGTTAGGTGGGTGGCAGAAAGAGAAAAGGAGAGAGGGGAAGAGGGAAATAGAAGGCTGGGAAAAAGGGAGAGGGAGAGAGAGGAGAGGAGAACGGTAATGGGTGGGTGGCGCAGGGGTGAGCTGGGTGAGGGGCG
>QANW01000003.1:127541-303815 GCA_003254865.1 Dryas drummondii
AGTTTATAAAATATTAATTTTGGGTTTTTTTTTTTTGTATTTTTTCATTTTACTTTTAATTATATTTAAATAAAAAATTTATTTAAAATTCATATTTAACATAATATTCTAATTTAATAGAAAATATAACAACATATGGCAAATTTGTAAAGTTTTAAAAAATTGAATGACATTTACGCACAATCTTCATAGTTTGGATAATATTTATACAATAAAGGCTTTATAATATAATTAGTGATGAATGAGTTTATATTTTTAAGGTATAATATTGATAAATTTAGACTTGTTTATAGCATAAATAGATTAGTAACACTACATGTGTGTGATGTGATCTGATGGTGACACCAAATTCACCAATAAATTACTCTACCTCTACGCGGGTTTAACTGTTTAACCAATTAAGCTTAATTTTTAATCTATCAAAAACAAAAACCCTCTTTGCCACGTGACATGCACTCTCTCTCTCTCACTCTACCTCTACGCGGGTTTAACTGTTTAACCAATTAAGCTTAATTGTTAATCTATCAAAAACAAAAACCCTCTTTGCCACGTGCCATGCAGTACTCTCTCTCTCTCTCTCTCTCTCTCTCTCTCTCTCTCTCTCTCTCTCTCTCTCTCTTTCTCCAGATGGTCGACTCGACTCATTCCATCACTCCACCACTACCTACTTAATATTATTAATTAGACCAAGAGATTCAATGATTCAATTCATTTTACCACTGCTAATTTCGACTACATTAATTCTAAGTACTTTCTAAACTCTAAGCATATTACTGCGATTGATCAAAACAGTACTGCATGGAAAATTAATACTGGGATATGAAAACTACAATCCATGCACACCACCTGTGGTCCTGTACCAATTAAATTGTGTTTAATTTATAGAGCCATTTGATAGATATTAATATTTCAATTTATTGGTTGAACATTGTGTGATGTATTTTGCACACGAATAAATGATCAATATATTGTACCAAAAACCCAGCTATATATTCACATGTGCGCCTCGCTTTTTAATCATCGCAACAAAACAATCTACCAAAAACCTGCATATCCTGCTCCGACCTTGTCTCTTTCTCCGCTTTCAATTTTTATGTTAATTACTAGCTTTAGGGTTTTAATTAGCTAGGAGAGTCTAGCTATGTAGGAGATCTACCAGGCTCTTAATCATATATTCAGTAATATTAATTAATGCACCATATATATATATATATAGAAAAATTTACAAATATGACACATACTTTAATAATTATTTTATTTCAGGACATTAATTTTGATTTGTGTTAATAAATGACACATATTTCATTTTGTATCAATTAAGAATCATCTTTTATACAAAAAAACAAAATTAATATTTTAAAATAAAACAACTATCAAAGTATATTTGGAAATTTTTCTTATATATATACCATTAATCTCATATATAATTTGTAATTATTTTTTTTCCCGAGGTTTAATATATTTATAGTATTTGATCAAACAATATAAATAATTCCATGAGATGGCCCCACGATTGCATAATGCGAATTGAAAGAGGTAGCTAGCTTTGTTAGAAGAATAATATATGGGGGTATATATGCAGCACATGCATGCTCTTCTCCCTTGGATTATGTGATGATTAAGTGTTATGCTTTGCAGTGAAGTTGATGCATGCAATTTGTTGTTTTGTACAAAGAAATTCCATTCTCATATATGCTACAAGCTAGTACTGGATAAAGTGACTGATGATATATAATTGGCCTTGGGAAATTCCACAGCGCTAGCTAGCTCTTCAATCTCTTGTCAATTGAGAGCGACTTAAACCTTATCATGAGTTTGGCAATCCATGTTGCCAAAAAATTCATATTCAGCCACTAATGGATGCATCCAGAGAACCTAATTAAAATCATGATCGACTCTGGCGATCCATGCATGTTAATTACAAACCACATGTTTAGAGGAGGATCCTTTTAATTACGATCAATTTGATTGTTAATTCTAAACCACATGTTTAGAGGATCTCTAGTTTTAATCAATAGGATGATCGACTAGCGCTATATCCATATACGTACATGCACCTGGAAATCTTTGTACATTACATATATATATATAAAGAGAGATATAAGGTACGTATATGCAGACTGTGTACATGATGCCATATATATATATATAGAGAGAGAGAGAGAGAGAGAGAGAGAGAGAGAGAGAGAGAGAGAGAGAGAGAGAGAGAGGATATATGGCTGCTGATCTGTACACGTTTTTGGGATAGTCAGAATAATTATTTACATGATTAATCGTGAGAAGAGTACATTTTAAGAAGCATGATTGAACGTCCTATCAGACAACTGATATATTAATACAAATACCCAAATAGTGCTAAATTTGGAAACGTGTCTCGTGACAAACCCTATTTTTTTCTGCACATACTTTTTATTGCAATTGAGAGATTCCATTCCCTTGGAAAACAAGCCATATATGAACTCTCTACACTAATACTTCTGCCCTATTATCATTAAATGGTAGAAATCAGAATTTCATGGAGATGGCGCATCATATTATATAAATTTCAAACTAAAAAACAGATAGCATGCAACGAGTTAGAAATTAACAAAAACACATAAATTTAATGCGATTAATTTTTTTTTGTTGTAATTTTAATTAGTAAGAGTGGCGCTATTTCCACCCTTATTCATCAAATTCCCACCCAACTTACCTCCCCACCTCTACCAAATCTTAAAAGATATTAACTAATTTACTTATGCCAACCCATCATTTTTCACACAACCAATCACAAGGCCTAGTCAAAAGTTTAATTTGCATTCAACTATTCAAGTATATGTAAAAAGGCAAATTTCCATCTTCAGTAGCTAGCTAGCTAGCAATAACTATTAATTCAGCCACTGGTAAATATTTTCTCTTTTTCTTTTTCCTAATTTACTATGATCTGCATGCAATGCAGTATGCCTTCTAACTGGTAGCTACCAGCTAGCTTAGTCTGAAACTCACACGTACACTACCATGAATGCAATAAACTTATAATTAATTTTTGAGTATTCAGTACGTTTAATTTCAATTAGGGACCAGCTAGGTCATCTATATATATATATATATATACCAAATCAATTATCATAAGCCAAGCATATATTTGGTCTGACACTGTTTGTGATACTGTGGAACTAATATAATTAATTATTAATTTCCTCCAAATTCACCTTGATTAATTGTATGCATGATAAGTAATGTTTGAGGCACTGGGGGCCAGGCAGACATGCCATATACATATACTTCTGTTGTGATGTGAGACTTGGTGGCATTAAGTTCACGGGTTATATAGGTTCTCTTAGGAAACAGAACAAGTTCATATTAAAATATGTAGATAAAGGAAATTCTGAAAGGAAGAATTTCATATATATAGAAGGGACAAACATGCTTTGCAATTAAAATATGCTCCATGAATTCGATGTAGCAAGAACTCATGGAGCATATTTTACAAAGAATTTTTGTCCCTTTTCCTCACATGTGGGATATACCCAGCTGCAACATCCACACCACATATGAGAACAACAAACATAAAACGTACATCCCATTTCAAATAAGGACTTTAATTTATAAGAGAAATTAATTATTTTTTATGACTTGGGAGTTGGGGCTGTACGTACGTACGTAGATAGCTATATATGTTTGATCTCGATCCCCCACAAAATAGGAGCCATGCCAATTGCCAAGAGAGAGACCAATGTCTCTTCGAGTTAAAGGAAAGGTGACAGCAACTCTTCGAGACATGACACCGCATACATGCAGTGTGTGATTGATAATCAAATTAACACTTGCTAGCTAGCCAGCTCGTTAGGTGATCCATGATGAGACAATAAGCCACCAACTCCCAACATTTTGGCAGCAATTGGAATTTAGAACCCCTTCTTTTTGGTCGTCCTAGCTATCATCTTATATATATACGTTTTCCTTTTAAACCATGTATGTGTATATATGCATGCATGAATGAATTAAAAATGATTATCTGGACCTTTTGTTAATTCTTATCAACATTTAATGATGCTTAACTTGACCCTCACATTTGAGATTAATAATAAGGTGTTAATTGGGTTTTCTAGCTATCCCCTTCGATTTCTCTCATTTGAGGACCCGAGTGTCAACTTTCCTGTGTTTTTTGTTGTTCATTTGGGTTTCGTTGTTGGTGCTATAATTTAATGGCCAAATTGTCCCAAAAAAAAAAAGGATGGCCAAAAAAATATTAATAATTGGATGCACCCACTTTGGGTACAGAGTACAACACTTAATCAGGCACTATATTCCCGGACCATCTTACGTGTCTCGTAGCAAAGTGGCTTGATTTTGAACGTTTGTAGACCCCTATTGACCAACTAAGCAAAGCAATTATACAATTAAGGGGAGGGAGGGAGAGAGAGAGAGAGAGAGAGAGAGAGAGAGAGAGAGAGAGAGAGAGAGAGAGAGAGAGAGAGAGAGAGAGAGAGAGAGAGAGAGAGCAAAAGTGCCTAACTGCCTATAACATCGCCCAGGCGCTGCATGAGTTTCTTGGCTTCAAACCTATGAAGCACGGATAGGTTACAGATACGATACAGATATAGTGATAATACGATACGACATAGTGATATGGCAAATTTTTAAAAATTAAAATACAATACATCATAAATACGGTAATTAAAAATATATATTAATATATAATAATATAAATATAAATAATTTAAAACATAGTTTAAATATTATAAAAATTTTAATTCAAATTTATTTAACTCAAACTCTAAAGACTTAAAAAAATCATTTAAATTTTACACATATATTGCATAGCTCATCGGAAAACATATTACAAGCGAAACATATATATTATTAACTAATATTACACATAATATAGGTAATATATATATTATTAACATATATCATTATATTATATTATTAACTACTATTATAGATGGTATTGGGTTTTCCACCGAACTGAAGAGAGTCAATAAATAATATAATATGATATTATGCCACCGAATTGGAGAAAGTCAAGAAACAAATATACAAGCTGTTAATAATATAATATAATATTATATTACAAGTTTTCAAGTTTTCATATTAATCTCAACCAGTAACGATTACAGACTAAAACTGAGGATGCATACACCAAAGAGAAAGTAAAGAAAATAATATACACAGAAATATCAAGAAAACAAGTCGATCGTTTGGAGTGGGTTTTTGCGCATCCGATTTGGGTTTTCAATTTGGGTGAAGTGGGTTTTTGAATTTCTGCGCATCCGATTTGAGTTTTCAAGATGAAGAAGATGAAGTGGCTGAAGAAGAACACTGAAGGATACCCGTATCGAGAGCAAATGATACCCGTATCCAATGAGTCAAATATGTATTCGTTTACTTGGATACGTATCCAATGCGTATATGTCCGTATCTGAACCATATCCATATCCGATACGGGAATACGGCACCAAATGGCGTATCCATGCTTCAGAGCTTTCAAACGTAAGCTTCTTGATTGAATGATTGTCAATCTTGGATTATTGGGCCCCCTGCCCTATTTTCTTTGTCCGGGTAGGTTGTATTTGTCAAACGTAAGTTGAGTGTTTTTTTTTTTTGGAATTCTGGGAATGGAGGCTAGGCTTGAATTCCTATTGTGAATGTTGGCCGGGTATATCAAATATGATTGACAAAACTGAAATTTAAGCATCACCCAAAGGTCAAATACAGGACGGGCCAGATTCGCCAATATTGGACCTTAGGTATGACATGATTCGATAATTTGAATTCCTAATCTTAGCTGGTTGCAATGGGTTTCATGTCTGAGCCCTTTTAAACGTTCTATGAGCAGTTGGCCCATATGACTGTGGGCCTGTGGCCCTTAATAAAGGTGGCTTTCCTGAAAGTCTGACATTCACATTGTAAAGGGAAGGAGGCATAATAATTTACTCACTAATCTGAACAATAGTATAAAATTATCATTATATTCAAAGCAATACTGAACATAGTTTAATTAAAACTAGTGAGCAAAATTAATGGCCAAAAAAAAAAAAAAAAAACTAGTTTAGCAAAATTGTTCTTTGTGTTAAGCTTGTTGAGTTTGTGATGTAAGTTGTGCCAGAAGGGTCATTCACAAGTATGAACTAGACTGATGACATGTGCGCATCCGAGTTCTTTTGAAATTTTGTTTCTGTATATTCAAAGGTTTCAGCTGTTGTATTGTTATGTATGAACAAAAACAACCAAAATTGTGTTCTCCTTCATAAAATTGAAATCAAAAAGAAAAAGAAAAAAAAAAGAAAATTTGTATCATGGCCTTGAGTTCTGAGGCTCTGACTAACAAAGAAAACCTTGTACTAAATGCATGTCAATTGTTATGGCCATTAGGCAGTGCATGTTTTCTTCTTTTCTTTATCAAATAGTAGCCAAGCCCTCCAAAAACAAGAAGAATAATCAACCCATCAACCACTCCAATCAGGATCAACACCCATTTTTTCAAATTGGACTTCCCATGACCCCTATGAGTTCCCTTTGGAATTTTAACCATGTAACTCATCCCACTTCCCCTTTCAACCTGTTTCACACCAATCACTATTCCATAAAGAAAGCATTCTTGTACTTCAATGCCTTCTTTTTCAGAGGAATATAATGCAGATGCACACTTACAGTCCTCCAAGCACAAATTAGCACATGCTTCTTTGCTTACATTAACTACTTTAGGAGCATCCCTTAGCACACTAGTCACACCCTCTAATCCAAGCATCTCTGCCTTGCCTCTCCCACAAAACCCATCTGAAATTCCTTGAGTGCTGCACTCAGAAGTACCAGTAGTAGTGGTCTCATTTTCTTTTATCAAAAGTTGAATGCAAGAACAAGCACTGGAAAAGGTGCAAATGCCATAAGGTTTACAAGCCAGTGGAAGATCACAAGTGGTGTTGAGTGCTTGAAAAGAAGCATCAAATTTGTTCATGCTGGGTGAGAAAAAGTAGAGCCTCAAATTCCCTGTTTTGTTCCCCAATGCCAAAAACCGCAGGGGCTGAAATATTGTTTCACCAGATGGACTAATCTGCGCAATTTTCTTTTGTTTATCACTGAACAATTCCAACCCTTTGGGACCCAATTCAATAAAAGCTATGTTTCTGTTCTTGGAAGGCTTAAATTCCCAATACGAATAGTTCCACTTACCAGAGTTCAAGTAGAGAGCAATCCTGCTGCGCTCAATTTCCAGTGAATAGTATGAACTGGAATTGAATGGAAAAGAAGTCAAGCGAGAGGCCACACTGAGTCTCTGACCCCAAAGCATTACATCAGTAGGAAAATTAAAACTCTGCCATTTGATATTGCCCAACACATCAACTAGAACCAGATTGCCTGTCCTCAAAATCTGTAATCTCTGCAACAATGTGTCCAAAAAGATTCAATTTTGATCACATATATAAACAAAAATAACATTTTTTTTATCTGGGTATTCTTCATTTTTGCTATTTAGCTTAGTTTTACCTCCACACCTTGTCCAGAAGTCCCGGTTCGCCATCCCACTCTGTCATTTGGACCCTTCAACCTCAAATCTCCACCTTGGGTGAGTTCAAGCACGCATATATCTGTAGTGTAAAACCGCAAGTAATGGCCTGAATTCCACACCTTCACATCTCCAAGAAAGGCTTGCAAGGAGCACGAGTACTTCCCATTCACAGCTTCAACACACAATGCAACTTTGAAATTGGGTTCTATTCTATTGGTCTCCATCAGAAAAGCTCTCCCAATAAATCCCACACTGTATTCAACAGGCACTGCCAATGTCAGCTGGTACCCAACATGAATATCTGATTTTGAATAGCCATAACTGGACAAAAGAAAGAGACAAATGAAGAAATGGAGGGTATAGAGCTGCATGAGTGAGAATTGTTTGGTGTGCTTGGCAGGTGGGTTTGCCAAACAAGCATTAAGGTTTTCTGACAAGAATTGATGAAAAGGTAGGCATGAAGTGTGGAACTATGCGAAAAGCGTAGAAGCTTTCATTTTGCTTTGTAAATGTATACAGAATGTGAGGAATGTAGTGGGGGTGGGGTTACTCATGGCACGCTGGAAATTGGAATGGGTTGTGAATATTCTTGTTGAGGCCTTCAAAAGTGAAGGACCAAAAGGTTGTTCTGTACAGCCTGCCCCACGTGAGGTTGCTTTGGTAAAGTGCAAGGCTGCACTTACCAAAAATTTTCTTAAATTTTCGTATACAAACTTGGCTGGTTATTGATGAATAGAATACGAATCAGTCATACTTTTGAGTGTTTAAAATTTAAAATTTGACATCTGACAAAAAGAAAAAATTTAAAATTTGATAGTAATTAATATTTCCCTCTATAATATTGAAAATGCTTCAAATTCACTCTCTCAAATTAAAAAAGAAAAAATTGTGCAAATTTTGATAATTGCATATGACACGAACTGCAGCTTTAGAGTTAGTTTAGTTAATGAAAGAAAATAAAAAATAACGTTAAGATTAGAATAAGTTAATGATTCAATTCCTTCAATTTCATAAAGCAATTATTGTATACAATTTTATTTTGTCACTATTAACTAGTGAGTAGTGACCACTTTTTTTTTTTTTTTTTCCACAACTATGGACCAATTTCGATNAAAGCTCTAATGGGTTGTCGAATATGAATATCGGAATATGTATCTCTTGCAGTACCGTACGACCCTTCTTTCCTCGGCGCTTCTCCGCCGTTCATTCTCGGAGCTGTTCCTTCCCCGCCAAGTTTATCCACTGCGAATTCAGAAGATGAATTCCAGCAACGATGGGCTCACTACCAGTTCCAAACCACCTGCTTCACCCGCTACCCCCAGTGGCATTTCCGTAATTCCTAGTGACGACGACTCCGTGAGTTTTTCTTTTTTACTTTATGTCTATTTTTATTTATTTTTTTCTTTGAAAAAAATGAAGGAAAGAAAGATGTTTGATACTATAAGAAGCAAGAACAAAAGGGTACTAGTGTTTTTCAAATTTCATGTGGTGGGTTTTTTAAATTCATAATCTTGAACAAGGTTAATAATACTTAGTTTGATATGATCATCATCCTAAAATGAAGTTGTGTTTCTTATTCTGTAAACTAATTTAACAGGTTTTAAGCTGTGGGTATTGTTGTAATATTTCGGATAACAGAAACGAAAACTGTCAGAAGATATGGGTTGGAAGCATTCCAATATTATGTCACCATTTTACTCCAATTGTATCTGGTAGTAGATCAAAGCAACTTGTTCCCAGGTCTCCATCAGGTCCTGCTGATCATAAGAGACAATGTTCCTCACTCAATGCTGATGCTCATTTCAATAAAAGGAAAACTAAAATTGATTTGACATCAACGGTAAATGTGGAGGATGCTGGCAGCAGTTCAAGTTCTAAGAATACTGGGGCATCTCAACTTGAGAGCTCGAATTTTCAAAGCCGGATGGAGAAATGTCAGATGGAGAAGCTATCTTTGCCTACCCATTTTGGGAAGAAACTCAAGCATGGTTGGGCAGAAAAGTCTTATTCTGCCCCAAGAAATTTCAAATCTGCAGCTGCTGCTAAGAATTCAGATTGGTCTAAGGGTTTGGATTATAATGAACCGTTTGATATATGCTTGTCTGGGAGCAGAAGTTTTGCACATGAAGCCTCTTTGCATGCAAGAGAGATAGAATTCGATAATGAAGCAGAGGGCACTGCAGAATTCACAACTCCAACAGTATTGAGGCCAGGGATGGTTTTATTGAAAAATTATGTCACCCTCAGTGAACAGGTTTGTGTTCTTTCATACATGTAGTCTAGTAGATCATCAAGTTTTTTTAGACATGATTTAGTCTAGACAGAACAAGTAGTCTAGTAGATCATCAAGTTTTTTCAGACATGATGTGCATTTGCAATTCTTTGTTAATTTTATTATGTTATACCAATTTTTTGAAACTCGTTAATTAGTAATACCTTGGTAACATCTAAATTTGTAGGTTGAAATAGTAAAACAATGTCGGGAGCTTGGTAAGGGCCCTGGGGGGTTTTATCAGCCAGGGTTCCAAGGTGGAGCAAAACTTCGTCTGCAGATGATGTGCCTTGGCCTGAATTGGGATCCTGAGACAAAGAAATATGATGGACGATCACAAGATGGTACTCGGCCTCCTGGCATTCCTCCTGAATTTAGTTTGTTGGTCAAAAGAGCAATCCAAGAGGCACATGCCCAGATTAGAGAGGAACTCAGAGTTAGCAGACCAGAAGAAGTACTCCCTTCAATGTCTCCCAACATATGCATTGCAAACTTTTATACAACCAGTGGGCGGCTAGGTCTTCACCAGGTATTTACTGAAATACACTTCCTAGACAACCATATTTATTTGTATATTACGGGGTCTAAAAATTGATGAAAATGAGCATTTTCATACATTAGGTTTACACTCATCAAAATTGTAACATAGAAGTAGTCAAGTAGGCCCTTTTTTTGTAGCTGTTGTGATAGACAGTACTTACTCCTATTTATGTGTATGTTAGGTTTGCTTCAATGCAGTTTATTTCAGTTAATTGTATTCATATGTCCATGTTGCTTTCCAAGACTCCAAATTGTTCTTAAAAGAAATAATTATATTTTTTGGTGCTGAACCGAAGTTTGGATTTTCAGGATCGTGATGAAAGTAGAAAGTCTCTGCAACAAGGATTACCTGTCATCTCCATTTCTATAGGCGATTCAGCAGATTTCCTCTATGGGGATCAGAGAGATATTGAAAAGGCAGAGAGTGTTGTTTTGGAATCCGGAGATGTGTTGATATTTGGCGGTCGATCTAGACATATCTTTCATGGTGTGTCATCCATCATACCAGACACAGCTCCATATGATTTGCTGGAAGAAACTAAGCTTCGTCCTGGCCGTCTTAATCTTACATTCAGACAGTATTAGAATTAGAGCCACCCTTCATTTGTAGTCACAGGTCTGGCATCTTTTCTACTTCTATACATTGTTTAATTTTCATTATCTTAACATCACAATCCAGTGGGTGGAGTAATATGAATATAATATTTCTAGCAGTTGATGGCCTCCACTGGCTCTCTATAGAATAAACGTTTTACAAGCCACATTTATACTGAAATACTAATACCAGATGTCGACTTTTAGATTTACGCTGTGCCTGCAACTTGAATATAATTCATTTCACTCATCTCAAATTATTGCTGCTATAGTTTGATTTGAATTTGTTTGGTGTCAAGAGCTTGGAGTTATGCTATGATTGTAACTTGTTTCATTTTCATTCATTGGTATCAAATTATAGGCTCCAATTATTCTTTTGTCTAAAATGTTGATGGTCTGCTTCCTAACTTCTTATGAGGCATGTTATTATATAGTTCCCCATTTGTATATTATGCTTAATGTGTTGTCCCTAGAAGGTTCTTTTGGCGATGCACCTGTTTGATTGGTTCAGTTGTAAGCTTCATATTCCAATCAAACATGATGTGGTTAAGTTCCAATTAGCTTAATAGCAGCTTAAGTAATGAGTTCAGTGATACTTGGATGCATTGTCCTGTTGGATAATATGATTATCTCTTTGCTTTTTATATTCTTGAACATGTCAGAAACCTGAATAATCCATGAGACTTGCAAAATAAAAAAATGAAGCCACATATGCAGGGAATCTAGTTGGAGTTGTCAAGATAAGATACTTGCCTAAAAACAATATGGAATTTGATCTGACGTAGGTCCCTTGTTCTCCTATGTCGATTTACTTGAGCATCAATTATGCTATTGCAATAATCCAGTACGTTCAATCTGCTGACTAGATCATTTATTGTCATTGGCTTGCATTTCTGATTTGGCATGAATGGATTGGGCTTATCATATAACATTGATATGTATTTTTCCTTGATGTTATCTTATAGATAGTTTAGCATGTTATGTTGTCAGACTATGAGTTGTTATTTGACGTGAAATGAAAACGTACGTCTTGTTCTTTTCTATTAATTGTTTTTCGGGAAAGGTTGTCTTCTAAATGGGATGTCTATGAAGGTCTTTTGCTTTGCCGAGACTTGCTATAAAATAACCAGGCTCCGATGATAGAGATGTGGAAATCCTACGCAGAAAACACGCAATGGTGGCATCTGATTAACTCGGATGTCGAAATCCAATTTTTGTTGCAACAATGACTTTTGTGTTGCACAGTTTCGTTTTGTACTTGGGGTCATTCTGTTTATGATTATCTAATTGAAGGTTTATATAGTTTAAGCGCATTATTGCCCTGCTCACACTTCACCATGGCCACAACTTCAAAGTTGCTTTATTAATCTATTGAATTGTTTATAGTTGTGGAGGCAGTTCATGGCTAATATCTATTCCAGCAAAAGTTGAAGTTTTTGTTGCACCCGTAAGGCCAAATTTGCATACCCCCCCACCTTATTAGTGATTCTCCAAGATATGCATTGCGTAATATCCTCAGCTCGCATTTGACCCAAATTTTCGACCAAGTTCATTTTGGTTGATTTAGTATTAATCCTGGTCAGGCTTCAATTATTGCTAAGTAACTTTTTATGTAAATGGTGGAGTCTCGCATGTCCGGGTCGAGCTCAACAAACCCATCATATAGTGGACGAAATAGGATCCTTGATTGATTTTTTGTTGTTGGTTATTTTGCACTTTTATCCAAAACACTGTGGTTTTGAAGTTTAAAGACTAAGCCTTTTGAGTTTAGAATTTAATATTTATGATTTATATTAAGTAAAAGTCTAAAATGAACGTAGTACCTATTAAACACAAAGACAAGATTAAGATCAAAATACAGACTAAAGAACCCACATATGGTTTTCATAAGGGGTGACTTGAGGGGTGCCAATGTGTCATTGAAACAAAAGGACTATAAAGGGTGTTTACAAAATATACATAAGATTCGTTGGCTCAAGGCCTAAAAATTCGAAGCAAATGCAAGTTTGCAACCTACACCACTACACCAAGTGGAACATGTATATCTGAATATGACTGTCACGCTCACTTGCTTTATTGTTTATTAATTACAAAATGTCTCTCTCAATTGGTTTATAGTATTACGTAAATGGTGAAGCCTGGCTTTCCTTTACCCTACCATTACCAATTTACGGAAATGGTGCTTATTGCACGCATGCGTTTCCTTAATTGCTTTTTAATGTATTTAGCTTCACATCTGCCTTCACTACTTCGCATGCTTTTCGTGCAAGTGCGTCTCAAATGCGTTTCCAGGGCTTGTGAGTTGCGCTGTCCTTTGACATCCTAATTCATTTGTCTCCTTAGTTCATGCTCATTTTTTGAGATATTCTCATATTTTTGTTTAGCATTAGAAAAATATAAATTCAATTTAGACACATAACTATATATGTTATTTCAACGGGGTTCACGAACTTTCAAATATTTCAAATATATACCTGATTTATTATGTAAATTGAAAAATGAAATTCCGTCCATCAATTTATTGAGAGATCAGTTAAATATTAGCTTGACTTTTGCTAACGGGGATTAATTGGCGACTTGGCACCAATTCAGCATACATTTCCCGCCAAATGAGCAACACATGTCCACTTGACACAGGCCCACACACTCATCACCTTTTTTCCGCTCATCAAACGCTTTCTTGACCATTTAGTCTCACAAAAACATCATGTTTTTTCCCAAATTTGAATATAAATCATTCACTTGTGTTCAACGAGCGAGAAAAAGATAATGAGTTTGTGGATCCGTGTCAGGGGTTAGGTGGACCTATGTTGCTCATTTGGCGGGAAATGAGCAACACAGGTCCACCTAAACCCTGACACGGGCCCACAAACTCTCTCTCTCTCTATTATTATTAAATTGTGGGCGACTTGGCACCAATTCAGTATACATTTCCCACCAAATGAGCAACATATGTCCACTTGACACAGGCCCACACACCCATCACCTCTTTTCCGCTCGTCAAACGCTTTCCTGACCATTTAGTCTCACAAAAACATCATGTTTTTTCCCAAATTCGAATATAAATCATTCACTTGTGTTCAACGAGCGAGAAAGAGATGATGAGTTTGTGGATCCGTGTCAGGGGTTAGGTGGACCTATGTCGCTCATTTGGCGGGAAATGAGCAACACAGGTCTACCTAAACCCTAACACGGGCCCACAAACTCTCTCTCTCTCTCTATTATTATTAAATTGTGGGCGACTTGGCACCAATTCAGCATACATTTCCCGCCAAATGAGCAACACATGTCCACTTGACACAGACCCACACACCCATCACCTCTTTCCGCTCGTCAAACGCTTTCCTGACCATTTAGTCTCACAAAAACATCATGTTTTTTTCCAAATTCGAATATAAATCATTCACTTGTGTTCAACGAGCGAGAAAGAGATGATGAGTTTGTGGATCCGTGTCAGGGGTTAGGTGGACCTATGTTGCTCATTTGGCGGGAAATGAGCAACACAGGTCCACCTAAACCCTGACACGGGCCCACAAAGTCTCTTTCTCTCTCTATTATTATTAAATTGTGGGCCCGTGTCGCTCATTTGGCGGGAAATATTTGCTAAGATAGCGTCACGTCACCTCAGCAAAAGCCAAGCTGTCATTTAACTGATCTCTCAACGAATCAATAGACAGAAATTTATTTTTCAATTTAGATAATAGATCAGGTGTATATTTGAAATATTTAAAAATTCATGGACTCTGTTGAAATAGCTTATATAGTTATCTGTCTAAATTGAATTTATGCTTAAAGATTTACATCAAGACTCCAATTTAGAACCCAATTTTTTACTCGTCCCTTCTAATATGACTTGAATTAAAATTTATAGGAAGTTAATTATAAATTTAACCTCTAACAAAGAGAAAACTGAGTTATTGACTGAATTTGAGTTTAAATATTATAATTTGAAAAGCCATCAACCCATATTAACTTAAGGAAGATACACAAACGAACAAATACATGTGCCAATTGGAACAATTGAAATATGCTTTTAGAAGAAATTTATCTTGATTGTGAATTTTAGTTTTGGCTTAAAAAAACTCAACATAGAGACTAATGGATTGAGAAATATGTTAAGAGAGAAAATTGACGGTCGGTGGACCTTGAAAAGCCAAACATGATGTGAATATGCGCACCTCGTCACCCGATTAGTACTATTTCCATTCCTTTTTGGTCAATCATGCCCCATGCTTAATTTAACAGAGAACTCGTATATTAGTGTACGTTATTAGATTCCAATAAATGTAAACGTACATAAGTAGATGGTGAGTTATTGGATTGTAAGATTTTAACTAAATAAAACATACCTTTTATAATCCAATAGCTCTCACCATTCTCATGCTTATATATACTTACTTTACACAAAATTACAAGAAAATTTCTCACTAAATCACTACTCATGTAAAAATAATAATAACAATCATCATAATAGTAATAATAATAAATCATACCCATATAGTATGAATTATGTAGTTATCCAAAGTTCATGCTAGGATTATGAATCTAATACATGCGAATTAAACCAAAAAAGAAAATAATTTGTTATAATCATCTTATATGTTATATCGACAAATTTTTAATTGATTGACAATTTGATATTTGTATATAGTTGATAGGACATTCATTGCTCTACGAATAAAAAAGGAAAGCAAATTCCACATTTTGGAAAACAATTATTGGTATACATCTTCCATTTTAAAAAAGGAAAATGAATCATAATTGGAATGTGTTACATTACAGCGGGCAGATTCATCCCACCATTCACAAATACAAATGCAGACAAGGCTGGTTTCGTGCTGAAATGGAAATTTGTTATTTTTCAATTTTCTTTTTTACCACCTTAATTACGTCCGTGTGCGTAGGTGTAATTTTTAACGTGTTCATGTAACCAAAATATCTATATAAACCCTCTCCGTCTTGGCCTCTAATAGCTCCACCTCCACTAGTCTCTCTCTCTTTCTCTTCTCTCTCATCATCAAAAACTAAAACAAACCAAAGCTCCTGCATTTTCGGGGTATTCAGAAACCAAGAGAGAGAGAGAGAGGAGCAGCGAAGAGAAAACAAAAAATGCAGGGATTTATTGGGAGAAGGGTAATATCGGGAACAGAAAAATCTCTGCGATATTGGCATCATCGCTGCTTCTCTCAGGTAGTCCAAAGAGAATCCCTTCTTCCTGACAATGGCGTCGCAATTCCTAAAATGCCCCCCTTCGATTACACCCCTCCGCCCTACACCGGTCCCACCGGCGACGAGATCCTGGCCCAGCGCAAAGAGTACCTGAGCCCCTCCATGTTCTACTTCTACAATAAACCCGTGAGCACCCGATCATTAATTTCCGTTATTTTTCATTGAATTTAATAAGATTGATTGCGTCATAATTAAGAATATTGTGATTGTGTTTGGCAGCTGAACATCGTAGACGGGAAGAGGCAGTACTTGTTCGACGAGAATGGGCGGAGGTATTTGGACGGTTTCGGAGGGATTGCTACGGTGAGCTGCGGGCACTGCCACCCCGATGTGGTGGCGGCCATAGTGAACCAAATGAAGCGCATACAACACTCCACCATCCTCTACCTCAACCACCAAATCGCCGATTTCGCCAAGGCCCTCGCTTCCAAGTTGCCCGCCAATCTCAAGGTCCCTAATTACTTCATTTCTCGATCCTCTTCATCGGACGGTCCACAATTTTTGTGATTAATTAATAGCAAGTTTGTCACTGTAAAGAGACGTACTGATGTTATCTTTTGTTGTTATGGCCCTACGGGTCACAATCACACCCATGAGTGATGAGTCCATCATTATATGTGAATTGATGATAAATTGCATAAACTTGAAGGTGGTGTTTTTTACGAATTCGGGGACGGAAGCGAACGAGTTGGCGATGCTGATCGCTCGGTTGTACACGGGGTGCCATGACATAATCTCGTTGAGGAACGCATACCATGGCAACGCTGCTGGGACTATGGGGGCCACTGCCCAGGCCAACTGGAAATTTAATGTCATCCAGGTATATTCTTATTCTTTTTTTCTTTTTCTTTTTTTACTTTAAACTACTTATTTCATAATTTTCATGTGCTTATCGGACCGGCACCATTACTCATGATTATTATTACCATACATATTTTTATATGTTACCAACTTACTATACGTCCACTTCTTGCAAAGCACGTGAGCTTATCAAAATGGTAGTGGCGAACAGGCTAATAATACTAAATCAATATCACAGTATGTTGTCATTCACGATTTGGTGGAGGTAGCCCCACAATAAGATATCAACACCACCGAACCATGTCAGCCCAATTGGACATTCACATTAAATGAACCAAATATCCTCCGATGATGCTGAAATTGAACCACCACTATATTAACATTGCTAAACGATAAACATGTCCAAATCAATGCTTATAATAATACATTTCAATGTTTTGCTTTTGGATGGGGCATGCCGGCATCGGCATGGGTCCTTTTGGAGTCGATTTCTGTACTTTTTAAGTGAGGAAAGACTGAACTTCCTCTTCTATGTGGAAAAGTAAGATGACTATATTAATTCATGCACCAATAAACACATGGCCATAAGCAAATCATTTTTCACATTTCTTACATTTGATGAGTTTTCAAGGAATAAACTTCATTTCAAGACTTATACTCCATAATTATTATATTTGTTATTTAAAAATAATTTGTCCTGCAATATTATTTATTTGATTTTACATAAAGTTAATAAGACTCTATTATTGGGTTTTATGATGACACCAAAATAAATTATTAAAATGCCTAAAGAGAAAGTTAGGCTGTGAAACCAAAGTTCAATAGTTTGTTACACTGTTTCAGCCTTAATAAAGAATTCGGACACTAGTTTAAGTGAGAGAAGGAGACACGCAAGGTTGTCATGCATTCTTAAAATCTTTTGCTTCTCCAACAAAGACATGAGATGCTTTTTTAATTCAGACTTCAAGTTAAATACCTGTAGATACTTCTTCTTGCTCATCTTTTATAAAATCCTTAATTAAATGAAGTTCTGATTTTGAACCGTTAAATGAGAATCTTAAGACATAGTAGAGAGAATTGTATATAGAGTTAATTGTCTAATATGTGCTAAGGAGCACAAATATTTTTACAAAAATTCTAAGTGATTCATGCAAAAGTACATGAAGAAAACACCTGACATGTGTTTTTCAAAAAACCTCTTAAAAGTGCTTTTATATTCCATAAATACTTTCATTTATTTTTGCCAAAAGCAACCAAAAGTACTTCTACTAATTTAAAAACGCTTTTAACTATTCTAAAACTAGTGTCAAACCGGCCCTTATAATCACCTTATTATACTATGAATTGTTAGAGGGCTTACTGTATCTTGTTTTTGGATTTTTTTGGAGTGTGTAGTAGCTATGTAAAACCAAATTGCTTTAAGGTTATGCAGAGATGGCTAACACTCGATTATATTGATTGGATCAACAGAGTGGAGTTCATCATGCCATAAATCCAGACCCATACAGAGGGGTTTTTGGTTCTGATGGAGAGAAGTATGCCAAAGATGTCCAAGATCTCATTGACTTTGGAACTTCTGGCCATGTTGCTGGTTTCATATGTGAAGCCATACAGGTACGTCATCTGCCTCATAATCAAACTATTACCAACCATTTCATCACTTAATAGTTGATACTATATGTAACAGCGAGTTGCCATCTTTCTCACATATGGAACAGGGAGTAGGCGGAATTGTAGAATTGGCCCCAGGTTACTTGCCGGCCGTTTATGACAGTGTAAAGAAAGCTGGAGGCCTTTTCATTGCTGATGAGGTCCAGTCTGGTTTTGCTCGCACTGGGAGCCACTTCTGGGGCTTTGAGGGCCATGGTGTTGTGCCTGACATAGTGACAATGGCTAAGGTTAACTAAAGACCAACCTTCACTTCATTCTTTTCTTTATTTATGCATCAACCATCCATTAAGTTCTAATCCAAGCAATGTCTGACTTGTTTCTTCTCTGTCATCTACAGGGTATTGGAAATGGCATTCCCCTTGGGGCTGTGGTAACCACTCCTGAGGTTGCAGAGGTCCTGACTCGCCGTAATTACTTCAACACCTTTGGTGGGAATCCAGTATGTACAGCTGCAGGACTTGCTGTTCTAAAAGTGATTGAGAAAGAAAAACTTCAGGAGAATGCGTTTGTTGTGGGATCATATCTAAAAGAAAGACTCAATGCCCTTAAGGATAAATATGAGCGTAAACTCTCTTACTCTTACTCCATTTTTAGTTTGTGCATTAAGCAGTCTCTTGTCTCAGTATGCATTATAACTTCTGGTGATGGTTGCTTATGTAGTTATTGGGGATGTGAGGGGAAAAGGGTTAATGCTTGGAGTTGAACTTGTCACTGATCGTGAGCTGAAAACACCTGCCAAGGCTGAAACTGTACATGTAATGGACAAGATGAAAGGTTTGTGTTGATCTCTTAGCCCCCATCTATAATTTAGTGTTACATGATCTAATAACTCATATTGTCTTTGTTTTTCCTTTACTATTAGATTTGGGAGTATTGATCGGAAAAGGTGGCTTCTATGGAAATGTTTTTAGAATCACACCTCCCCTGTGCTTCACTAAGGAAGATGCAGGTACAGCTTTTTGTCTCTCATCTTAACAATCATAGCATGCTAGTGAGTGACTAGTCAGTCCAAAAATTTCTTGTACCAATTGTGTTGTGTCTTTTGGTTGCAGATTTTCTGGTGGACGCAATGGATTACACAATGTCCAAAATTTGAAGCCTCCAATCTAATTGTAGATAGAGGTCTCTAATTACAAAATGTCCAAGTCAATCTAAGCACCACTGTACTGTTAGTTTGTGAAAATTATCAATATATGTAGGTTTGTGCTTCAATAATTCGCTATGATCCTGAAAAACAAAGAGTCAACAACTCGTTGTCTCTCACTCGGCTGATGCCCTGGATTTTGCTTGGTTTTCTGATAATAATCCTTTTACCCTGATGGGTCTCTCTCTCCATATACAGTATATACATATGTTATCATTTTAATCTACGTACATTTCGTTCTCGCTACTTGAAATTTGAAAAGGGAACTTCCACAAACAATTAGACAAAACTATGCCAGGGCTGGCCCTCGCACGATATACCTGTTACATATGAATGTGACATAATAAGAGAGCTTCACACAACAAGCTTGAGAATACTGTAAAGACTGTTAGTAAAGGTTGTGAAGAGTGAAGACGGAGAATTTAAAGATTGGTGAGATTCTTGTCGGGTTAGCCAAGGTAAACCATTGAAATTAACAATGAAACCTTTTTTTATTCCAAGTACACCATATATAATCCCTTAAGTCATCCCCATTGGGACAAAATGAACCTTCACTACCAGGAACTTCTCTAGCATTGTTCAATTAATGGAGTACTTATCAACAATGGCAAAGACCAACATGGCATGCACTTCATTAAGTATTCCTTCCTCTCTGGCTTCCTCAAGCAGAAAAGACATCTTCAAAATGCACCTTTGCAATATTGCTAGTATACCATGGTCTTATTCAGATTATAGCATCATTCGTATCCATGCCACATCAACACAACGAAAACTAAAGAACAGCCGTTTCATGGGAATTTCCCCATTTCAACACTCATGGAACCATGAAGATGAAAGTGATCTGTAGAGCAACAAGATGGTAAACCAAAGAAATGATACAGAGGATGTTCATAAAATTTTTTTCAACTCTCTGCCTTCTCTCTCTGCTAGCACAAAGGTGTAAACACAACTCCCTCCCTCCTTGATATGTGGAATTCGGCTTAATCTTGCAACTTGATACTGGCATACTGCTATACATCTGTGTTAAAATATACTACATTTTTCCTCATTCTTAAGGAAACAATTTCAACAATTAAAGTGTAATCCATAATGCTATTTTGATCTTTACATCTGTGTTTTGAAAATTGCGTGAGAGCAAAATTTTGTAAAAATAATACATTGTTAGATTGTTGTTTTAACTGTTTAAAATATAGACAATCCAAAATTACATAACCAGAAAAAAGTTTAACAATAAGCTTAATTGCAGAATACAAACTAAATTTTATTGCAATTTAATCCACAAATTATCTGACGTATATCAGATTGGGCGTTAACATTATTTTAGAAAATTATACATTCTTAAATGACGTTGACACCTAATCTGATTCATCCCTTTCATTGTACCTGACATTATTCATGCTTGCCTGATTGGCCCTCTATCCTTCATTTCTCTTTCAATAATTCCATAAAATTAATTTAATCTGCCCCAATATAAATTAAATTAATTTATAAACTAGTATATATCCAGGAGGTTGAAAAGGCCAAAAAGTAGTGGCAACAAGCAGCTATTCTCTTTGTGCAGCATTATTAGGTTCACATATATACTCAGGCCTCAGGGTGGCTTTCTCATTATGTCACACTTGCATATAACAGAGAGCCACCCATTATATTTGAGAGAGCATCTATATGTGAGTGCATGATATACGAACCTAGGGTGGCTCGGATGAGCATCTATATATTCTGACAAAAAAAAAAAAGAGCATTCATATTATATATTGATATAGTTTCTATCTACAAACATACATCTAAAACCATGACTTTTAACGAAAGTAATAATTGAATCAAGCCAATTGTTTCATGACTGATAGTTTAAGAGATCAAAATAGATTGGTTTGTTATTTGTTAAATCATGTTCAATGTGAAAATTATTATTACAATTATTTTTATTTGTAAAAATATTGTATTAATTATTATATAAATTTTTGTATATATATTGAATTGATAGTAAATCAGCACAGAAGACTCTGTGATAGTGAGAAACAAAAATGACAGATCAATGTTTTCAAATACAAGTGTTCCTACAAGGCAACTTAAAAACCAACAACATCAAACAAGACATATTGTAACTTTAAATTTTCTGTAAAATGTTATTCATTAGAATGTTGACATCATTCTACTGTGTTTTCCTGAATCGCATACTATTGTCTCAATATTCATACAATAAATGTATTCACATGTGATGATGTGAATTGGGCCTCTTAATCGTCTCATATTAGCCCTAAAAAATATATAAAACATTATTAGACTTCATCACTTTTCCTCAAATGATAACATAGTGTCTAGCTATATACAAACATACATGCATATCTGCTGGGTAACTTTGGGATAGTTTCAATTATAGATTACAATGTTCTTGAAAAATGTGATTGTACTAAAAGCATGACTTTTTTTGGGTTGAATACAATTATACAAGCATGACTTTTTATCAAGGTATTCTTATCTAACTGATTCACCCCAATAGTTCCCGGCCAATAGTTTCATGACTGATGCACCATGCATGACATGAATGGATTGATTTGGTAAATTGTATATGATTAAAGGTCTGTGCTACCCCCGTGGCCAAAAAAAAGGTCTGTGCATGCTACCCAGTTTTTTAATCTGATTAATTAAAAGTGAGTTTTGTGCATACAATTTCTGTCTTGGTATTTAGTGATCATAGGTAGAGAATTAATGACTCCATGACCAGAATCATGTCCCTTTGTTTTAGTCATCTGATTGAAGATGCCCACTATATTGTACTCATCAGTCATCACGTATATGACTGCTTTGGTTTAACTTTCAATTTTTGTGCAGATGAAGACGGGATAAACAATAAAAGCGGGTACTAAATTAGTAAAAGCGTTTTCAAATTAGTAAAACCACTTTTGATAGCGTTTGACAAAAATAATTAGAATTACTTTTGAGTTATAAAAGTATTTTTAAGGGGTTTTTTAATAAGCACTTTCTCAAGAAGCATTTTCAAGTGCTTTTGTATAAACAATTTTAAACTTTTATAAAAATTTATATGTGCTTCTTAACATAAGCGCTTTTGATAAAAGCGGTATTAAATAAAGTACTTCTAATAAGCAGTGCCAAACAGGCGTAATTCACGTCGGTCAATATCTCAAAGTGCTTATGTGACATTTATGTGTGAAGAAAAATTAATTAAATATTATTTTAATATTTTTAAAAATTAAAATAAAATTCAAAATTTAATAAAAAATTACAAAATAGAAAGGAAAAAAAAAAACACTCACCCGACCCTCCCTTCCCAATCAACAACCCTACCACCCCCACCCTCACCCTCACCCTCACCCTCACCCTCCCTTCCCTCTCACTGTCTCACCACCATTGCCGGCCCGCGGCTCCCTCTTCCCCCTCCTCTCCCATCAAGATGGCATTAAGATGGTGAAACTTGTCTCCACGTTTGTTAGAGATTTCGAGTATCAGTCTAAGCTTTATCTTACTATTAGAAGTCATAGTTCATCCACCAGTCTTTTGCACAATTCCTACTACGGTCATTAACTATCATATCTCATGATTTCACTATTTGTTTATTTCCTAATTAATTATGTTCTGGCATATGCTATATCATTCTACTTTTTGCTTGATTATTTTCTGAGCAGACTGTGATCATAAATTTGTCATGCACTTAGAGACATATATATATATATATAATAAATCTTTATCGTGATTATTCTATCAGGTACTTTGTATAACTTTTGAGGAAGCATAGTATTAATAGCTTAATAGGGGCGTTCAAAAGTCAAACCCAATTTATCGAAATACTCAATTCAATCTAACAATTTCATAATTTCATTACATGTTTTTCTTTCTTTCTTTTCTCAATTGGGTTGTTCTCCATTTCAACGTACTGTTCTTTTGCTTTTAATGTTTCCATTATATTTTTATTTATTCAAGTGTGAAATTGTGGAAGATTAGCTAATACAGAATTTTTTCATAGTGTTTATCTCTTGAGGGACAAACTTTGAACACTTATTACACTCGACAGATGAGATCGAGGGATTAACTCTCATAGTTGCTTAAAATTTGTATCTCACTTGTATAAATAATATCAATAAAACTTAAGATAATTAAAAAAATTCAACCTTCAATTACATAATTTACATTAGAGGTTAAATTGAATTTTAATTTAAATAGGTTGGGATTGCACTGCTAAACACACAGAAACTAAGTTTATTTTTTGGTCGGGACATGAGAACTAAGTTAAACTAAGTAATATAAGTAAATCAAAACAGATATCTAAGTGATTATAAGTTCATTTGAACAGATAAAAAAGCTGTAGTTTAATAAATTTCTACAATAGAGATTTTAGCACCTAAATATTGAAAATTGTTATGGTTATTAGAAAGAGCTAGAATGCCAATGTCTTGTATTAATGCATCTAGCTTCAATTATCTGTCAATTATCTGATAAAGATGACATCGAGACTGTTTTCAATAACTTTAACTTACTCCAACATCTTATATTTGATAATAACAAGAATAAGAATATTGTATGAAAACATTCGGCAAGTAGCTAGAGAGATTTTTGCAGTTTTGGTACATGCAACAGTGTCACATATAAATTAAAATGTGTGCTCAAACAATGTGATCGGATCACTAGCTAGCATGACTTTTGTCGAAAGTAGTAATTGTATCATGACAATACAGTTTCATGACTAATGTGTGACATGAATAAATTAATCCCTTAATCATGTATAAAGCTGTGAGGCACCAGGTAAAGTCCCTTAATCGGATGAATTAAAAGTGAGTTTTGTGTGTATACAATTCTGTGTTAGTGATCATAGTAGAGTTAATGCCCGGAATCATGCATCTAATTAAATATATACAAGAGTTATATATAATTAATAACTTAGCAATCACATCAAAAAGTAAAAATGCATCACATTTGGATTTATTAATTACCATACATTGATATAAATCCGGCCATAGCATTCAGCTTAGCCCAAGAACCAATTGATATTAATTGAATCTAATTAAAACAAACTCAAGGCACCACCAAAATGTATAAAATGAGATAAACTGACCGCCACTTAGAGACTTAGAGTAAAGTCAATAAGTTAAGCTCGAATTTTGTAGTTAAGAGAAGTAGCTAGCGATCGTGTCGAGCGAACATGTACCTGCTGCTGCTGCCTGCAGAAGAAACCCTTGTACTTGTTTGCCGGAGAACCAACCCAGAAAACTGGATCGTAGATGTTAGAAGAGAAACTAAGTTCATTAGCAACACTGCAAATTCCCGATATATGTGTATGCTCTTCCTAAGAATTACACTCATCGCCATCCACATCGCATCCTTAAATCTACCCATTTTCGCTTCCTTGCTTGCTTCTTTGATGCTCAGAGTGGTGGTGACAACAAAACTTAGATTTGAGCTTTCATATATGTTACATCACCATTGATTATGCTATGTGTATTATTACAGAAGGTCCAAATAATATATTTGTAACATGTCAAATTACTGTGGTACCCTTTGTTTCTTTACCTGAGATCTAAACATTATTTTGTTCCAGTGAACAATATAACCAACATTTTCGGTAGTTAAAGTGATCATCTTTCTATGAATGAAATAGTTTGGATTTCATATGTATATACTCGATGATGATTGATGATAAAATATAATCCCTCAGCTCCTTCTCTTCGTGGTTGCATGATCAGGCATGCCTTCAAAGTTCAATCTTTTCTCTCTTTCCCTGTTTCTAGTAAAACTAAGGCCAATATAGTAATTGTATGGGTCCAGGTCAGAGAAAGAAACATTCCAATAAAGATGAGGACACTATGGACTCATCCTTTGGTACGTGTAGCATATATATATTGACCGTACCTCCAATTTCCAAAACCCTCCTTAAAAAATGTCGACACTCAAATCTGTCAATTATATAGATTGGTTTATCAAATTTACTATAGAGATAGTCCTCCCCTATCACATAGACTCCTCCAACTTGATTAATTACTAGTAAAATGCTTAGCACATCAAGTTTACAAAGGAGTTCATAGATATGCACTATTTACCACATTCCGTACAATTAGTAGTTGGATTTTGGATTATACAAAGATCGGAACAGAAATAGGTTTTTACTTTTCCATAAACTATTTTATTTATCTCTTTTGTTAGAACTTAGAAGAGATAACTTGTATATTACGTTTGGGATGAATAGGGAAGCTGTATAGTTCATGCCAAACGATTATTAACTGAAATTGGACCATGAAGCAGCTATTGGCCCATAAAAGGCTGCGCTGGCACCCTGCCTCTTGACAAAGCTAAAGTGGGATATACTGCTCCAAGTATAAATGCTTGAGTATTAATACACCACCAATGAAAGAGGCTAGCTGAAAATTAATTTACATTGGCAAAACAACAGTAAATCAGTAATACAATATCCCTCAAGCACTGCCACACTATTTATCGTCTACAGTCAAAAGTGAACTTTCTCTTTAACCCTAGCAAAGGGGGAAATGGAATCATCACTGCCCACATGACCCCAAAGCAAAGAGATCAATAAGTAAATGTAGCAGCTCTTATTTACCCTCCGCAGCCATCCTTTTGCGTATCTCATGAGCTGTATTGAATATGCCAAGGGTAGGCTTGTCGCACACAAAGCATTTCTTGTTCTTTGAATGATGCTGTGAATGGAAAGCAGATAGGGTTAGAGAACGCTTGAAAAAACACAACATGGAAGCAGAAAGACTATTGTTTAATTCATAAATCCAAAGCAATGATTGAATGTCACAAAGTTACTGCAACCACAAGGGTGAGGATAATAGATTAGGAAAGAGGAGTCACCTTTAGTGCACAGTGCTCGCAGAAGTAGTGGTTGCACTTAGTTACAACAGGATCAACAAAAGGTTGCCTGCAGATGAAACATGCAAAGGGCAATCCGCCATCATCATCGTCGTCGTCATCTTCCTCAGCCTGGTCCGCATCATCTTCACCCATAGCTAAATTTCTCTTCCTTGTTTTCTCTGCTTCGTCCCACTCCCTTTCCATCTGCCACCCAGACTTGTAGTCCCCACGATCATGCATAAACTTGCAGGAATCTCCATACCCACAATAACCAGTCTCTTTGTAATCCTTACAGATGTCTGGCTGATAATCAAATCGTGTGGAAGCTCTGATGTGAGCGGAAGCCCTGAGAGGCCCATGGGAACCTCCTGCTTTCTCACTGGCCACTGTTAGCTCTCTTCGGAACCCAGCCTTGTAATCAGTATATCCATGGATCCCTTTATACAACTTTTCATCGCCAGTGCCTTTGCTCTTCCCCTTCAGAGCCTCCTCTGCCTGCTTAAGAACTCTCTCGCGAACTGCTCGGGCATCCCTAGAAAAATCAGTCTCAGTCTCCAAAGTTGCTGTTGCTCTGCTATCATGTTCAACTTGGATTTCTTTTGAAGACTTGAACTCAAAGATTACTCCGTCATCAGATGTAGAGTTCTTAGAGGGTCCACTAGAAAAATACAGCTTTCCATCAGACTTTGCAGCTTTTCTTTGACTTGGTAACAATGTGCTCCCAGATTTTGATTCATCCTCCTCCTCATCCTCATCAACCCTTCGCTTTCTAATGTTCTGCTTCTTTACTGGCTTCCGAAAGAAGTTGCACACTGGAAATGCAAAAGAGCAATATTTAGTGTATGCAATGGAAATAGATAAACAAAATTCCAACAAATACTAAAAATACCTTCTCCAGATTCTGGATTTCCACCCAAATCCGCCATATAGACACAAGAAACCAAATCAAGTATAACAAATTAGGGTTTCCAAGGGGGTGATTCAATCACCGCTACGTGGGCTTATTGGAGCTGAGTGGCCGAATATGGGTTTTGATGGGTAATTCTTCTTTTTTTATGGCTGCTGCTGACAAACAAAATTCACTTATTAATTTAGCCAAAAAACTCAAACAAATAGAGAAGTCATTGATGCATGGATATGTACATGAGTCTCAGGAAAAAAAAAAAAAAAGTGAAACTCTAACGCAACTGTAAATCAACCTAACACTAAAAACAACTTGACTTTCTTGGAAACAAGAGAAAATTCGGTGCAACTCCAGCACAAATTGTAATGTCTTATTCACCTGATATTGTTTGTATTAAATCGTTTGTCACTCTTTTGCTTGTGATGAAACTTACTGAATCACGACAATAGATTTATTTCAGGGGTGGAAATTTCAGAGGGCTAACTTCCTTTAATTAAGCAAGGAAAACGGTTTAATTATCCGCGAACTTTGTTTACAAGGGGCCATAATCTTTGTCATACTTAAGTGACTGCATCTTCGATTACTGAATTTTCAACCTATGAACCCTATCTATAATGCCACTGAATAAAATGCAAATACAAACGATAACTGTTCTGTGATACTTAGCCACCAGGGAATCAATGCTTTATTACGCTGTTTTTATCCCAGGATTGCTCAATGTATCCTCAAACAGTTTACTTCATTAGCAACAAAAATAAGAAAAGAAATCCTTAAATTTCCAAAGCAACCTAGAGCCCTAAACCAATTCCCCCAATAATCGAAACACTAAAAAACCCAATTCCCAAATTCTACAACGCTCAAATCCAAGTAGCTTAAGAATAAAATTACAAAATAAACAAAAATATAGAGAGAGGAAGCTTACTTTGTTGCTGTGGAAGAATGGACTATGGCTGGAGGCGTCTTCTCTTTTGGGTGAGTGTTTCTGCGTTGCCGCGTTTTAAGAATGTAAGATGAACTCCAGGCGAAAACAAAATGGGAGAGAGAAAAGGGGCTGGGCTGGAAAAAAAATAATGGGCTCAGCTAGTTGGATGCTGGCTATTGGGCTTTAATAAGAGGTAGGCTATAAATGGTCGAGTTGGTTTTAGATAAGCCCAATAAATTTCTGAAATAGCCACAAAATAAAAATATAAAACAAATTTATGTAAAAATTAATAAAGAACGGAATGAGAATGGGTGTAGGATATTGCGAAGTGGTGGTAGTTGGTGGAAAATCCAAGGTTGGTTTGTAAGTAACTTGTGGAGCACTCTGAATGGGATCCCATCATTTGCTGTAAAGCACAACTCCCTTCATGAGAGGGACATGTTATAGACACCGTGATGGGCCTCCAAGTGCATTGCCATTTTAACGTTTTCAGGCACCGACCAATCACAGACATTCTTATTACACAATGTGGGTCCTTTCCGAACATTATGATTTGGTCCTTAACCAGCACAGTGCCAACTCAAGCTAAACATGAAATGGGCCTCTAAAATGTCGGCCCAGCCCATTCGAAACGTATTGCCTCATATTTTAATTCGGATGCATGCACCATATGCATCTGGCACAGACAGAGATGCACAAAACAGGTACGAAGCGTGATGTGGAGGCCGTAATCTGCAAAAGATTGTTTATGGGGATATGATAATCGCTCGATATGGAAATCACGCTGGTCCTTCGCCTTAAACGGCTCCAAAATCCGTGAATGTGGTACTTCATATGTGAATAACTATGCCATTCACCATCAAACATAAACATAGTAAATTTTTCACTTTTTCATTTACAAGGTTTGACCATGTAAAATCTTTCATCGTTACTCCCTTCTAAATTATTTACTGGATTTCAACTCCGAATTATTTCCAACAAAGTGAAGACTAATGGTCATTAATTTGTCTAAATTGTTTGAAAAATATCAAGTATAAATATACATATGAAAATGTTTTCTTAACAATTTAGATTACCAAATTATTAATTTGGGCCATTCATCAAGTAAGTATTTATAAAATGTATGATTTAACTAGCCCCAATAATACTTGTTATTAAATAATGGGAGAATGCTAAATGAAACTCCTCTACTTTTTTACTTTGTTAGTCAAAGAACACTAACAATTAAGGGACACAGCAACAGCCAACAGCAATATAGTGCCACATGACTCATCGGCATCTTTTTTAAATTGTTCCTAAAACATGTGAAATACTGTACAAGTAAAATGTTGTAATCTTTTTCTTGCTCTTTATCATTTTTCACACTCAGGCCCCCCGCCTTTGAAGAATTGCTGTATACCTGAAGTACCCCACATTGTAGGGACACATACAATATGTGACCCTAATGGTTGGACTTGGGGATGTGCTACATAGGGTGCTTGGATGGACCCTATGTCTCTCTTTCTTTCGGTGTGTGATGCACAAAAAGCAATGAAGAAAAGCTGGACATAGAAAAAGGTGACCATAAAGTTATTAAAAAACTTTGTATGTGTGTATAAAATTTGAAGACTTCTAGGTCAACCTTTCACCTTTTGTCCCTTGAGAAATTTTATAATTGTGTTGGTTGTCTTTTTTATGTGTGGAGAGAGAAGAGTAAGTGAACAAGAAGGAGGGCACTGACTTGATTCCCTGCACGCTGTGTCTACTTCACCTTGATTCTTGTAGACCCCTGTTTAGTGGCTCATGGATGGAGTGGCTTATGCAGCAAAATGACCGCTACAATCCATGAGAGTCATGACCCCACCTACCACCATCACCATAATAATGGAATGTTTATTAATTCATAATGAAAATCAAAATAAATAGTTAAATTTTGTAATAATTACTAATATATTTATTAATTATATGAGAATAAAAATACAAATAAAGCTCATATAATATTAAAAATCTAACTCTTTATTATGGAGAAATCGAATTTTTGGATGAGGGTGATATTCTGGTTGTCAAAAAAATAGCTCATCAGGAGTCCATTTTTTGTTCTCATTATATCCCTCACTATTAACTAGCATATTAAATAATTTCTTTAGAATAAAAACCTTTTAATAATTAAATTGGTTTCAATTTCGATTCAAGTGAATTAGTAAACAATTTATAAGAATCAGTATCATTCTTACTCTGATTCCAGATAATTTAGTAAATAGTTTCAATGAGAATTCAAATTATGACTTTCCTCTTTCAAATTCCTAATAATCCGATTATAAATTAATAAATGTACCATAAAATTAAGGGTTAATAACTTATACCACTCTCAAATTATGACATGTTTGACACATACTTTTAAACTAAATTTTTGACACTTTATTTCTCAACATCATTATTCTAAACAATTTAATCTAAAACCATTAAAAATTTCATTTTTCCATTAGTTTTGCAGGTGTGGCATTGGCCTTCTACTTGAGGCTATTTTTGTCTCATCGATGATTAACATGAAAATGCCATAATGCAAAAGGCCACGTGGTGCCAACATATATAGTGCCATGTGTGCAAAATTAATAGAGAAATATTTTTAATGGTTCTAAGATAAAGTGTTTAACGTAATTGAGTTTGAAAGATAAAATGTTAAAAAATTTAATTTATAGAGCAAAATGTAAAATAAGGTGTAGTTTGAGGATAGTATCTATAATTAGTCTTCGAATTAAATTTGAGATCATATAATGTAGAATGTTATAAAATCATACATCAAGGGCCTTATATGGTTAAATTTGAGACATTAGCCAAATGTAGCCAAATTTAACTTACCCGCTTGCTTTGATATCTCTTGTTAAGATTTAAGGGATTACACCATTGGGTCCCTTCGGCTGCAAGTTATATGAATATGTGAGGGCCGCGAGGCCACGACTCCTACCCATATAATGAAATGTGAAAAGAAAAGAAAACTTGGTCAACCAAGAAAAAATTGAAATTAGCATGTATTATTGAATCTTTTGTACCAAAAAAACAAATCTTACAGACGAATCATTTTGAATCGAACAATCAACTCAAGCAATTTTCTTCATACTAACTTGGGGGTTCTTTCAACATCAGCCTATCCAAACCTCCCATCTGGCTAACCAGCCTAACCTTGACCAATCTCTAACATCAACTCAACTGATAAGTTCAATCCACTAGGTCACGTGTTTTGATTGAAACCATGAAATCAATCAATCATGGCGTGGTAATTAGTTTGCATGCTCCCAAAATATGTTCCACAAGTTTATGCCTGGCTTTTAGCTCACGGATATATTGATGGACCTTCCCAATTTTGCAAAGCTTGGAAATTAAGAGCATTGCATCTTTATAGCTCACTCAAGCTCACTGATGTTGATTGGTTGGCTTGCCCAGTGCAAGTGTGCTACTCCTCTTTACCCATATATCGATTTGTATCATATCAATGTCCCTAAAACTCTATCCCTGCCTGCTTAGGTTTATCATTTATGGGTCTCTCCCATTCAAACCAAATTACATAGGTTACTGTCAATTCCCACAAAGTCAAATAGTTTAATATATTATACCATATATTATAATATCAGTTTTAAAAGTTTATCATATAAACACAGTATAATATGCAAATACATGTTTTATTTTTGAATCTTAACAAACTCACTTTTTTACTGCTTGGATATAAATTATACACCATCATATGTGTGTGTTCGTACTACATTAGACATTGTACCATAGATTAACTCCTCAAATGAATAGTAAGACAACAAAAATATATCATACTTTATCTAGTAACAGTGTCGAGATATTATACATTGAACATATGAGGGTCTTACTAGTGGCTTATAAGAGTTTGAACTACTCCTTTTATTGCTAATTGGTTTTGGAATGGATGTCTAAATTTATTTATAATATCAAAGTGGATTATTCACGTGATGCACCTAACGGCTACACATGCTTCTACGTCATCTAATATAAATTGTTCACGTGTTAGGCTTAAATGACGCTACACATGTGGGGGCGTGTTGAGAGAAATCTCATATTGAAAATGTAAGAGTCTTGCAGGTGAGTAGTGGCTTATAAAAATTTGAGTTACTCGTTCCCCACCAATTTTGAAATTGATACTTAAATTTCTTCAAATAGAACATTAATTTTCAATACCTGCACCGATATTATGCAATCTAGATTAGACTTTTTAAAAATAATCTAGGAGTACATTTGAAAAGTAACTTCGGTAGCTTTAAAGCTTTAACCTCTGCTCTCTTCGTCCTAATATTCTTGTAGCGAAAAGACTCCACTACCCTTTCCTTTTCAATGCACGTTTATGGCAACAAGTACACACTATTCCTTCTGACATTTTTGAAGATTGAAATCCTGTGAATGTGAAAATGTGATCAACGATTCTTAATCAAAACAAAACCATGGTTGTCATTAATTATATGATTGTCGTGTTTTGCATCTGTTTTAATCAAATCGGGAGAATTTGGCATGTCTTTTAACTTCAGAGGTGAACACTGGATGAGACAGCAACCAACACTGGACGGCCTGCTTATTGCTTAAGCATGCGCAAAAGCATATACATTATCTTATTTTGATTGGAGGCTTATTTTAATTTTCAAATAATCAAGTGCTTAATCATTCAGCTTAACTTTGTATGCGCAATTGATTGAGACACAATGAGGTCAGACAAATGCGTCACGGCATATTTTTTTTACGTCAATCCTTTGAAGCATATCTTCAACGTAGATATTAAGCTCAAGTTTATCACCATTAGCCTTTTATTATTATTAATTTTTTGGGTGGCGCAGTTTATGTTCATCCTGTTATTTGGTGGTTAAATAAAAGAGTCATCTACTTTTTTTTCTGTTGTATTTGTTTTTAAAATGACGTCGTTTAAATTTGGGTTAAATTCGTCATGATTTAAGATTTATATTAGATTGATGATTAAATTGACATAAATGCAACATTAATGGAAGTGCTTGTTTTTGGCTGCTTTCAAATAATCAAAAGCATTGTGTGGTAGTGTTTGGAAAACACTTTTAATGCTTCATAAAAACGGACTTGTATGCAAGAATATGTTGTCAAATCACAAAAAATAACTTTTAAAACAACTTATAAATAGGAATATACTGTAAAATGTCATGAGAATTTATTACGTGTTGTGTATAATTTTTGGTGTTGGTGGTGTTAAGTTTAGAATTATGTATTTGACTTTATGGAAAGACAAGCAAACATGTCTTTGTCTTGCCGATCAAATAATCAGAGTGGGAGGGAAGGTTCCCATGAGGGCTTACCTTGTAGACTTGTGGTATAGACCAATGTGCATGGCTACATAAATAAAGATGCTGGGACACACACACACCCATAAGTATAATTCTGCTTTAAATGTAAGCATCTTCTGTAATGGCTCCACAAACTCGTGCACAATGCACAACTTCTAGAAAACAAATAAAAATAATAATAAACTTAAATTGTAAATTTTTAATAGTTTGCAGATTTTCTATAATGATTTTGGATTTAACGTTCTTAGAACAAATATAATATAAACACACACAAAATGAAGATCATATTTCTCTCCTTAGCCTAAGGGTTTAGCATGATAAGGGCTGACCTTGAGAGTAAGCGAAGGAAGCAACCACCTTTGGTCCTAAAAATATTGAGGTTACAAAATTTTATAGACCCCAAATTTAATATTATGATTTTTGTGTGCATTTATTAAAAGACAAAAAATTAAAATGACGTCAATATATACGAAGTGTTAAGGATCCCATTTTTATGATTCACTTTGTGATGTAGAACAAATGACAAACAAGTTCATGCAACAACTTGAACACCATAAGGCCAAGAAGCGAAACTAGTTTTAGCATCAGTTCGGCCCATGTTGGAATTGGGCTTATGTTATATCGACTCGAAGGGAATGAGGAGACGAATTCAAACCATCGCCACTGACGATGACCAAGGGCCTATTTTTTTTTATGTTTAAATTTCGAATTCCTAGGGTTGTGAAAATATTTAAACAATTTTATGGACTATTTGTGTATTATTATTATCAATTTTATTCAAAAAATTTGAGATTTCTCTTATTTTTCTAGTAGACTTAACATCTATCTTCTAATTTTTATTTATTTGTGTGTTACGCTGCGTTACCTTAAGTTCTTGCAATCTCAAAGCTGTCCCTAAGCATAATTTGACCGTTACTCTTAAACCATTAAAAATGAATTAGATGATAGTTATGCTTGTGTATTTGCTAAGTTTGGTTGTGTTCATGTTTTGTATGTACATTGTGAAAGAACTTGGTTGCAAATAATTTAGTAAATTGTAGTCATAACTTGAAGTCCGATTGTATTTGTTTCAATTATGTTGTATTAGGTTTGGTTTTTTTTTTTTAGACCAGTAACATGTGTACATTGTACCTTTTTGGTTTTTTTTGGTTTGAGGCTTATGCCCCCTATTTTTACAAATAAATAAAAGAAATTTTTTTTTATAATAGGATTTAAAGATTCGAATTTAAAAAGTCTCACTCACTTCATTCATCCATTCATGTCACTTCAAGTCTTCAACTAAAAATTAATGGGTAAAAGATTTCTAACTTTCACATTAAAGTCATTGATTATATGAAATTTTTGAAAAAAGGACTGCATATTAAAGTGGTCGATGAAAATTCAAGGCATGTATTGTTATCGGATTAGAAGTATGGCAGCTACTCAAAATGGAGGGGTTTCAGTCCCTTCCTATGAAAACAGTACCAAGGAAATTACCAAGGATAGGTAAATGAGAAAAATCTAGTAGTTTTCTTGTTGTGTGTGCATTACTCATAAAGGTAAAATTGTAAAAATAAAAAACGGTGAAAAGAAAAAAACATGGTTAAAAATAGAAAAGTAGACGACCTGGACCCGGACCCGGATCCGAAACAAGGTTTGGAGGGGAGAAAATCGGAATAAAAATGTTTCAGGAACAAGCACACACAAACTCTCTCTCCTATTTCGCTATTGAAGATACAAATCCATATTTTTCTTGCCGACTTTTTTTTTTTTTTTCTCGCTGTGCCGCCACTGTTTTATGCGCCTCCATCGTCTTCTTCCTCACCTAGGGTTTCTAGGGTTTTCCGGCCCCTTTCTCGGCTTTTCCACGGCTCTCCGAGCTGGATTCTCTCTCTTTCCTCAGGCGAATCTCCATGCGCCGCTGGTTCAGCGGCTTTGTTGATTAGTCTTCCCACCTCTCTCTGTATCGCACTCCTTTCGCTCACCTGCTTTCTCGATCCCAATAAAACCCAGGGCTTCTCTGCTTCCATTGCTTTCTGGCATGGTTTTTGAATTAGGGCAAAGGCTGATTGTTCGTTTGATTGTGTTCTGAGGGGTTTTCGATTTGAATGGCATTGGGGGATTTGATGGCCTCCCGGTTTTCGCAATCCTCGGTGGTCGTGGTCTCGAACCACTTGGACGAGTGCGCTTCCAGCCACGACGACGGTGATTTGAGCTCGCAGAGAAGGGAATCAGAAACTGCCAGTAGTAGTTATGGAAATGCCACGGCTAACACCGCTACAAGCATGGCCTACTTGCCCCAAACCATTGTATTGTGTGAACTTCGGCACGACGCGTTCGAGGCTCGCGTGCCCACCGGCCCTTCTGATAGTGGGTTGGTCTCTAAATGGCGACCTAAAGACAGAGTAAGCTCCTGTTTGCAGTACATGCCCTTCATTTTACGAATAATTGTTAATTATACAATCATTGACCTGCAATTCCTTTTTTTAATTCTAGCTGTTAGCTATTTTGGTGGTAAATGGTGACTCGTTATTCACTTCAATATGTTAGTAGCTTACTTCTTTCAGAAATATGAAAGCCGTAGGTAAAGCCCATTAGTCCAAATTCAGAATGATATGAAAGATGGATAAAGTTTGTATCTTTTTCTTATCAATTGTCTAGACTCTAGAGAGTGTAAAAGTGAAGTAATTGGTATACAATTTCTTCACTTTCTATTATTGAGACCAAGGGAGGACGCAAGTGCTGATAGTATTAGGGATTTCCACAGTATCATTGCTTAAACCATTTGACATTCTTAAGACTTTAACTTATGGAGGATAGATCCAAGGGAGTTGGTCAAAATTATGATACCAGTGATCATTAGGTGGTTAGGGGTAGTAATGGAGATACGTCACAAAGAATGCCTAGGCTTATATCACCTAGGTGCCCAACGTTGCAATTGGCAATATGTTCCAATGAGATTTGGCTTGATGAATGATGGTCCCTTCATCGACGGCTTTTCTATATGTTGGTTAAAAGAAAAAGGGCAATTGTTATGAAGGAAGGAGTATGCTTCCTCCAGAAAAGATAGCTTTTAGAATGCACAAGTATCCCGGAAAAATTGAAAAGCTTGGGGAAATTTACTAGGTGTTAGGGTCCCATGGTGGAAGTGGGAAGTCGCAATGCCTCTGCTGTCCTCACATCATTTATGGAAATTATTGCTTTATCTGGAACTGAAAATTTAGTTTTTTCTGCGTTTATGTTATGGACTTTCATCCCCACTCTTCAATGAGTGACATTGAAGTAATTAATATATTAAACTGTTTTCTTAAAATATGTAATTATCCTTTTATGGGATGAGTATAAAATAATTTCTTATTTGATAAATTTAACTTAGTTTCTTGTTTTAGTCATCTGATTGAAGATGCTCACTATATTGTACTCATCATGTATATGACTGCTTTGGTTTAACTTTCAATTTCTGTGCAGATGAAGACGGGATGTGTAGCTCTAGTATTATGTTTAAACATTAGCGTTGATCCTCCCGATGTAATTAAAATCTCCCCCTGTGCTAGGATGGAGTGCTGGATAGGTGCTTTTACACTACTGATTCTTACTATTGCTTTACTTTTTTGGTTGTGCATTGGTTATTAACGTATTTCTTTTCCCTTTTGGATTGATTTATTAAGTTTCTTTTCCCTTTCTGATGTTCTATATTTTTTCTTTGTCAAATTTATCATTTATATCAGTAGAACTCTCTTCACCTTTTCTTCCCCTTTATCTTCAGATCCATTTTCTATGGCTCCACAAAAAGCTCTTGAAACAATTGGGAAAAACTTGAGCCTACAGTATGAAAGGTGGCAGCCAAGGGTGAGAATGGTTTTCTCCATTACATTCTGTTATTTTTATTGTTTTAAATTGAATTTTAATTTAGGCTGACAATATATGACCAGGCTCGCTACAAGGTTCAGCTTGATCCTACTGTAGAGGAAGTGAAGAAACTTTGTAATACATGCCGCAGATATGCTAAGTCTGAGAGAGTTCTTTTCCATTATAATGGACATGGTGTGCCCAAGCCAACTGCTAATGGTGAAATTTGGCTCTTTAATAAGGTTTTTACTAATTTGAAGCCTGCTGTGCTGTTCTGTTGCTATCTTTAAATAAATGTCCTTCAGTTCTCACTTATTTTTTTTGGTGCAGAGTTATACACAGTATATCCCCTTGCCAATTAGCGACCTTGATTCCTGGCTGAAGACACCTTCAATATATGTGTTTGACTGTTCTGCTGCTGGGATGATTGTAAATTCTTTCATTGAGGTATCCGACAATGTATTATGAATGTTTTATTTATTAGGTTTCCATGACTTCTGAATTGATATTGTTTATTCTATAGTCTAGACTGTAATGTAATTTTTGGAATTTTTTTGGGTTAGCTTCATGACTGGGGTGGTGCTAGCTCCTCTGGATCTACAAGAGATTGTATTCTGCTTGCAGCTTGTGAAGCACATGAGACTCTTCCACAGAGTGCTGAATTTCCTGCTGATGTGTTTACTTCTTGCCTCACAACTCCCATCAAGATGGCATTAAGATGGTGAAACTTGTCTCCATGTTTGTTAGAGATTTTGAGTATCAGTCTAAGCTTTATCTTACTATTAGAAGTCATAGGTCATCCACCAGTCTTTTGCACAATTCCTACTACGGCCATTAATTATCATATCTCATGATTTCACTATTTGTTTATTTCCTAATTATGTTCTGGCATATGCTATATCATTCTACTTTTTGCTTGATTATTTTTTGAGCAGACTGTCATCATATATTTGTCATGCACTTATTTGGTGTTTATCTATTACTGCTTTTTTGTTCCAAGTTCTACTTCTTCTTCTTCTTTCCAACCCTCTTGTCTCTCGACACTTCTATTTGGATGTTCAGTTAGCAAATTAGTTAATGAAGTAGTTTATTTCTCAAATTGTCATGTAGGAAAAACGTAAAATGCTTGGATACTTTGTATAAACTGTTTTATGATTTGTGCTTGGTGCGTAACCTTGGTGATGGATGGGACATCTCTTACTCTCACCTAGTCTATTTGAAGGCCATCTGGTCTTATATATGTTTCATTATGTCCTATGTAGGACAATTCTTGACATGACTTCCATTATTTGATGTGTAAAGGTAAAGCTATGACCATGGTCACATGTCAGTCTGTGTTGTATTGTGTGGGTCAGCTTGTTTAAAACATTGTTGCACTATGCACACACTTCTATATGCTAGATCTGCAACAAATCTAGTTTACTCCATTATTTGCTTTGCTGTATGTTAGAGTTGTGTTTACCTTAATGTATGTCCTCTAATAATAGTTCTATAGCCTTCTATCGACTCCCATGTATTCCAAAGAATCTTCCATATTTCCAATAACTTGTCAAATACACTTTGGAAGTGTACCATATTCTACAACCTGAGCTTACCCTTCGTTTGTTGCTTGGACATGTGTATGACTAATTTATTTTACTTGGAGCCTAGTAATGGGCAATGTCTTTTTCTTGACTTCATGTTTCATGTATGGGACCCGGTGAGGATCCTAATGGTCAACCTTCTCTACTTCCGGCTTCCCTGTGGATTGACTGAGTTCATAATATTTCACTGTTCAGGATTGTTTGACAATTATGTCCTTGAGTTCATTGTTGATCAAATTTGTTATAGGCATCTTTTCTCTTCACATTCACATTGTGAACCACCCCTTCAATTTTCTTCATGAAAGATGAAAGCATTCTTAAGCCTCTTTGACATTTATGTATCGTTATATGGGACATGTCCAGTTATATGCAAGAACATTGCATCCATTTCGGTTTGATTTATTGGAAGTAATACGGTTCATCTACTGGTTATAGAAAAAGATACAATTACATGATCTTCTAGTTAAGTAATTGTCTCCTTGCATTGTTGGTGCATATAAACAGATTCACCCGTAGTTTCCAGAAGTTGCTGGGTTGGGTTATATGGATGATATGAAAATTTTGAACTGTAAGTTTACATGTGTAAACATTTTCCACTTAGTTTATCTTAAGCTTTTGTGTCTTATGGAGTTAGCTTATTAGCTCAATATCAGTTTCTGATCTGGGATGTGAGCTGAAGTTAAGCATGTATTTGTTTTTTCTATTTGGTTTTTGTTAGGTAGTTTTACAATTCAGCCTGATTGATTGGCCAAGTGTACTGCAATTAAATACTCCCTTGCATTAATTTATGCATTTTGCTGACCCTATTGTGGTGTGTGTAAGATTTCCATTCTGTTATCGGCTAATGCTTTGGACTTTTGCTGGATTCTTCTTTGTACTCCTTGAGCTTTATACATTGGCTGTTTTTCAATTAGAAACTTTGCCTGTTTTGACTTTACAACCTCCTTTCTATTATTTGATAAAATACATGTTTTAACATGGCTTACTGATTCTTTGACTGTTATGTATTCTCTCAGGTTCTGCACAAGATCATTACTTCATGAGACTCTTGATTATTCACTAATAGATAAAATCCCTGGCCGCCAAAACGACCGGAAAACCCTCTTGGGCGAACTGAATTGGATTTTTACTGCTGTCACTGATACGATTGCATGGAATGTTCTTCCTCATGGTAATTTTTTTAATTATGGATTTAGTCTACCATAATCTATTTTCTTTGAACTGGCTTTACATCTATGGCTCCTTTCTGTTGTACATCTATCCAATACTCAATTTTGTGTTGCAGATCTTTTCCAGAGACTGTTCAGACAAGATTTGTTAGTTGCCAGTCTGTTTCGAAATTTTTTACTCGCTGAGAGAATTATGCGATCTGCAAATTGCTCTCCAATCTCTCACCCAATGTTGCCTCCAACCCATCAGCATCACATGTGGTACTAAAAGAGATAACTCTTAAGTTATGCTTTATGTGTTAATTTAAATCAATTGTCACTCTTTTGCTTATTGCACTCTGCAGGGATGCATGGGACATGGCTGCTGAGATATGCCTCTCTCAGCTTCCATTATTGGTTGAGGATCCAAATGCTGAGTTCCAGGTGTGCTTCTTGGTTCCAAGTTATGCACGTTTCATATGCTTTGTTGCATTTTGAATGTAATGTAGTTTGTGTCATGTAACAACAGCATTATGCAGAATGATATATTGTATGAGTTTCTATTTTGTATTTGCATGATATGCCTTCATATTGACTGAGTTTCATGTTTTTGTTCTGTTCCAGCCAAGTCCATTTTTCACTGAGCAGTTGACTGCTTTTGAGGTATGGCTTGACCATGGGTCTGAACACAAGAAACCACCAGAGCAGTTGCCTATTGTTCTTCAGGTGTGGTGCTACCCTTGTCACTTTTTAGTTTTGGGTTGACTAAAAGCTTTCTGGGATGTAGGTTCTTTATGTGCTTTTTTTTTTTCTGAGAAAAATCAAGTCTTAGTTTTGGCTGTTAAGATCGGTTGAAAATGGTCATTATTTGTTATTATGCAGTTGCCTAGTTGGTATCAACAACTCGGTATCCTATGTGAGGAATTTGTTATAATTTGGGTTAGTTATGTGTATTTGTTAATAGTATACGATTCATTAACTGTGAATTAACTGGTTAAAATGACATGGTAGTCCCAGGTAGTATTGGTTGAGGTTATTTTCAATGAAGATGATTGCAGAGTAGGGTCTTCTAGCATGGCCATTAACTTGTGGTGCAATTTGACTAGAAGGGCCCTTCTACTTTTCTCTTATATGTTGATTGTGTAATGTTGTTAATGGTCCTGTATGTATTATATTCAGTTCATTCTTTGCCTGAGTTGTCTATTCTTCATATAACCAGTCAATACCATCTATGTTTTAGGTCTTGCTTAGTCAATGCCATCGGTTTCGAGCTCTGGTTCTTCTTGGAAGATTCCTTGATATGGGGCCCTGGGCTGTAGATCTGGTATGTTTTATGGGTTTGCCGTTCCATTTTGTTTTCTCTTTGATGGTTGATGATGATATTTTGATTTTCTTTTTGAATCGCATCTCTGTTTTATAGGCCTTGTCTGTAGGAATATTTCCATATGTTCTGAAGTTGTTGCAAACAATGACACCTGAACTACGGCAAATTCTTGTATTTATTTGGACCAAAATTCTTGCACTTGATAAGGTATATCTAGATTTCTTCAGTACATTTGTTGTCCAGAGATTTTGAATTCTTAATTATGGTTACATGTTCATCAGAATTTGCAACATACTGACTTTACCTCTCGGAACTACCTTTCAAGTGCTATATACCCGCCTCTTTCAGTTTCAGTTTTTACAACAGTAGTAATTGTGTTCTGTTTCGTGGAATCAGTCATGTCAGGTTGATCTAGTGAAGGATGGGGGCCATACATATTTCATTAGGTTTCTTGATAGCATGGAAGCATATCCAGAACAGCGTGCAATGGCTGCTTTTGTTTTGGCCGTAATTGTTGATGGGCATAGACGTGGCCAGGAAGCTTGTATTGAAGCAGGTTTGATCCATGTTTGCTTGAAGCACCTTCAGGGTCCAACTCCAAATGATACACAAACTGAACCCCTATTTCTTCAGTGGCTTTGCCTCTGTCTGGGAAAGCTATGGGAGGATTTCACAGAGGCCCAAATATTTGGTTTGCAGGCAGATGCCCCTGCAACATGTGCTCCTCTGCTGGCTGAGCCCCAACCAGAGGTTTACATTTTTACTGTGTAGAATATTCTTGTTTATTAACACGGCAGTTTTTGGGTTCTGCATCTATATTCTGTAACTTATTCATTGAGGTCATTCTACTTCAGGTTAGAGCTTCTGCTGTTTTCGCATTGGGTACCCTGCTTGATGTGGGGTCGGGCTCATGTAGGGATGGTGTTGGAGGAGATGAGGAATATGATGATGATGAAAGGATTAGGGCCGAAATTAGTATTGTTAGAAGCCTATTAAGTGTTGTTTCAGATGGAAGCCCTCTGGTTCGGGCAGAAGTTGCTGTTGGTATGTGATTAGTCATCTGATATTTATATTCATATGATTGGATTGTTTATTGCTTATGGGTAATATTATGCGTCACATTACTAGTCACTAGAATGTACCCAGTGTTCTTTACTTGCCATCATTTCTCCTTCTGATTCTAATAAGCAGCAGGATTTGTTTTTTGGGGCCCTGAACTTTAATTAGTAATGAAGAGATATCTAGTAGGAATTATAGTTGAGTATGGTTTCCCCTTCATCTTGACAGCTCTGGGACGCTTTGCATTTGGACACAACAAGCACCTCAAGTCAATTGCTGCTGCATATTGGAAGCCACAGTCTAACTCTCTTTTGAATTCCTTGCCCTCTTTGGCTCATATTAAAGGTACTGTTTCATCTCAAATTGGTCCACTTTTGAGAGTGGGCAATGACAACTCATTGGTTGTTCGAGATGGAAGAGTCTCCACCAGCAGCCCTCTGGCGAGTTCTGGAATTATGCATGGATCTCCATTGTCTGATGATTCATCTCAACATTCTGATTCTGGAATATTGAATGATAGTGTGAGCAATGGTTTTGTCAACCATTCGTCACCAAAACCCCTGGACAATGCAATGTATTCTCAGTGTGTATTGGCTATGTGTACCTTAGCAAAGGATCCATCTCCACGCATTGCGAGTCTTGGTCGGAGGGTATTGGCCATTATAGGGATTGAACAAGTAGTGGCAAAACCTAGGTCCACTGGTAGCAGTGTTCGACCTGGTGAATCCTTAACAGCATCTCCAAGTCCAAGTCTTGCTGGATTGGCTCGATCGTCTTCATGGTTTGATATGAATGGAGGTAACGATATTCTGGCGAAAACTATATGGGGAAATTACTTTTCTTACAGTTTGGTATCATTCTTTGACCTTTTTTTTTTTCTTTAATGACTGTCCAACCTTATATATATTTGATATTCTGGTGCATGCTATTGTTGGTGTCTGTTTAATCTATTTATGCACTTCCTGTCTTAGTTCTTTAGTTATGCACTGTTATTGACAGGTCATTTGCCTTTAACATTCCGAACTCCTCCTGTCAGCCCTCCTCGGCCAAATTACTTTACTGGAATGCGGAGAGTTTGCTCTTTAGAGTTCAGGCCTCATCTAATGAGTCCAGATTCTGGACTAGCTAATCCGCTTTTAGGTTCTGGGGGAACTTCAGGCACTTCAGAACGCAGTTTTCTTCCACAATCAACAATCTACAATTGGAGTTGCGGGCACTTTTCCAAGCCACTTCTTATTGTGGCAGATGACAGTAAAGAAATATTAACTAGAAGAGAGGAGAGAGAAAAATTTGCCTTGGAGCACATAGCAAAATGCCAGCACTCATGTTGGTTTTCGTCTTTAATTCTTCTTTTGATTTTTCATCTATTATTTTCATTAAATACTCTGTTAGTTTCTTGTTATGAAATTAATGTATGTTCCGTGTTCTTGTCAGCTGTTAGCAAGCTTAATAATCAAATTGCCAGCTGGGACACGAAATTTGAAACGGGTACGAAAACGATCTTGCTGGAACCATTCTCTCCTATTGTGATTGCGGCAGATGAGAATGAACGAATCAGGTGTGGGTTCTCACTTATTCAAATTTCCGCTTCAGTAGCTTTAATGTGTACATGTGATATCAGAATTAGTTTTGTCAGGTAGCATGCTTTGATGCTTTTGAAATAATAAGGCTTGTATCTATAAAATTTCATTCTATCATATCTCTTGTTTCTTCTTGATACAGTATCAGAAAACTTCAGATAGGACTGTGCTGAAATAGTTATCAACTTATGATGACCCTTGTTATTCGAAAAAATGTGCGTTTTGGTCTCAAGTGTGATGGATGTCATTTGGCTGTTCCCTTGACCTTATGTTTGCACAGGTGGAAGATTGCTACATTGTTTGAAAAAAGAAATGCCGTATTATTCATTCTTTCTTTGTCAAACCTTTAGGTTATATTTGGGTTTTAGGGTAACTGTTGCTTGAATATTGATTCATGTATGCGTGAATTTAGTTACTGATGCTTAATTTGAAAAGCTTTTTTGCTAGAATATATTATTTGCCCTTAATCCGCTACCAATCTGCTGACATATTGACCTTTTGGTGTTTGTTCTTTTATAGGGTATGGAACTACCAAGAGGCTAAGGAGGCTACCCTTCTCAACAGCTTTGATAATCATGATTTCCCTGACAAAGGAATCTCCAAGCTCTGCCTTGTGAATGAACTTGATGACAGCTTGCTTCTTGCTGCTTCAAGTAATATTCTATGCTAAGAAAGATTAATTTCTTGGTCAGGAAGGGCTATTATTGAATGGTTCTAAATAACTTGCACCTTTTCTGCTGTCATATGATCAGGTGATGGAAACATCCGGATTTGGAAAGATTATACTTTGAAGGGTAAACAAAAGCTTGTTACTGCATTTTCTTCAATTCAAGGTCATAAACCTGGCGTGCGAAGTTTGAATGCTGTTGTGGATTGGCAACAGCAATCTGGATATCTGGTACTTGCTTTCTTTAAGATGTAATGCATGAGGACTGTAGGACAAGTTTTAATTTGTTTTCTTAATTCTTTTTCTTTCTTGTAAATAATGTTTCTATTACTTCTCCATTGTTACATTGCTAGTATGCTTCTGGTGAGCTATCATCCATTATGCTTTGGGATCTGGATAAAGAGCAGCTTGTTAATTCTATTCCTTCTTCATCAGATTGTAGCATCTCAGCATTGGTGAGTTTCACCTGCTCATTTTACGTTTTATTAACTATTTTACAGCTGTAGCTGCACCACTTAGATCATTTGCTTATGAAGTCAATTTGGCTAAAAAATTATGTTATACGTAACTGGTAACTAATACTTTAAATAATTTGGAACCTTTTTGAAGTTGTGATTTTGTTAGATATGTAATATGTTTGATGTAGAAAATGAATGTAATAATGATGCATCCTGCATTATCTATGTAGTCTGCATCTCAAGTTCATGGGGGTCAACTTGCAGCTGGTTTTTTAGATGGTTCTGTCAGACTCTATGATGTGCGAACGCCTGAAATGTAAGCACTTGAAATCTTTTTCTGCCTGATTCTAGTATAACTCATGGAATTGTGCCTGAGTTACTGTTTCTATTGTTTAAATTATGACTGCTTGTATTATTTTTGAAAATTGCAACTATTAGAAAAGGATGAATTACAAATATGTACATTCACACGTGGATGCACAAATTCCTTATATTTGTGTGTAGTTCAACCTGTTTCTGTCAACATTTACTTTTGCATCAATACACAATATGGGCCAAAGTATGTCGAGTTTTTCCATGTTGGGTGTTGAGATATACTGTTCGGTATTTTTTTTTTTTTTTAAATCTCTATTTGCTAGCTACACAGATGATTATTATCATATTGTTTAAAATTACTTCTTAAGATATCTTTCTGCAAGCTTACTGTGGATGAACATTTATTATCAGACTCAATTTAATAAAAACATAATTATGCATTATAGAAGCTGATCTATATATGGATGTATTTATGTTTGGGAGTTGGGACTGAGGGAGTCCAATAAATATCACTAAGCATTTGCTTCTAAATACTTAAAACATAATAATGTATTGCAGGGTTTGAGCTTAGCTCTGCATTATCCTTTTTTGTTTTAGTTTGATATTGATTATATGCCTAAGCTTTCAGCTGCTTTACTGCTTGTGCCTTTGTAATTCTTAGGCTTGTCTGTGCAACCCGGCCACACACTCAGAGGGTAGAAAAAGTTGTGGGGATTGGCTTTCAACCTGGGCTTGATCCTGCTAAGGTAAGTGGAGGCACTTGTTTGACTTTGGCCTTTATCTCTAGATCATCCGCTGGCTCTTGCAGCTTTTAATTTTACATCTATTCGACTGAAAGTGAAGCTTACATGACATTCTTCCCTTCATCCAGATTGTAAGTGCATCTCAGGCTGGTGATATTCAGTTCCTTGATATCAGAAATGATAGGGAAGCTTACCTCACAATCGAAGCTCACAGAGGTTCGCTTACAGCTTTAGCTGTTCATAGACATGCCCCGATCATTGCCAGTGGCTCAGCTAAACAGCTGATAAAAGTCTTTAGTTTGGAGGGGGAACAATTAGGCATCATAAGATACTACCCTTCCTTTATGGCCCAAAAGATTGGTCCTGTTAGTTGCCTTGCGTTCCATCCCTATGAAGTGCTGCTTGCTGCTGGTGCTGCAGATGCTTGCGCATCGATCTATGCCGATGACAACTCTCAAGCTAGATGAAAATGCTAATTTAACCTGATTGGTTTGATAAGGCTTTCCCTCATATTGGAAGGCAGTGCAAGCGGATGGAACTTCAATTGCAATCATGCAGTTGCAGATCACTCGGTGCATCTGGACCATTCATTGTGTGATACATTCCACTGCTCCGATTCTCTTTGCTGTTGATGGGTCTGGAAGTATTGGTAGGGGTGCTCGCTACCGATAGTGTATGCTATTATATTCATTAGCCTCCAGTGAAGAGGGTCACACTTGTCGGGAAGAAATTCCGGCATATTTGTTGGGGGCTCTGGAAAATAATCTGTTATATAGGTAAATGCATGTAAATATCCTTTCCCTTTTTTTCTTTTATAGTATCCCTCATTTTGGTGTGTTTCTTTTTTTATTTCCATCCCTTTGTTCAATTTGTAAAAGCAACACACTTTAATGATCATAATCTTAGCGTTGCATATAGATGGTGATGTGGGTAACTTGCCCAGTTTGTATTTTGTTGAAATTGTGAATCACTTTGCCCTTTGAATTAACCATTATTTAACTTGTAATTAATTGATCCAGGTTGTTTTACCTAGTGTCTTATCTAATCTTTTCTCCCTAGCCTTTTCTTCCGTGTTTGTCATCTATAGTTCTATAACATCAATTTTAAAGACCCTCGGATCATAAGAGATTAGGGCAACCAATGTATTAAGACTTAGAGTTTGTTTTACACTAATTAAAAACCCTAACTTATGAAGAAAAATGCTACAATGTCTTGTAGGCAGTGATTATGAAGAAAAGCTACACACAGGATTGTTGATAATTTGATGCTCAATGACAACTGCAAAGCTAAAAGACAGTGCCAATCTAATGCGACTTTAATATGCAATCTGGCTATGACTGGATTCACGCTTTGAGACTTTTCTAACCGACTATTTTTAATTGATTATATGAGGTGTTAGTTAATGTATGACCAATTAAGAAGTATTTTAGTTGATTATGTGATCATACATCAGCTGACACCTAACACCTCATATAATTGCTAAATATAATCAGTTAAAAATGGTACAGTAACATTATCCTTTAGTATTTCGTCTCCCCGATCTATAGCTCAGTTCCCAAGACCCAGGAGCTTGTGCGTTGTGACTAAGAGCTAGTGGTAGGGGTGGGCATTTATTACTGAAATATCGAAACCAAACCCGTACCATACCATACTATACCGACGTTATACTGAAAAACAATATCAATTATATACTATACCGTATTGAATCTAAATCAGTATGGTATAAGTATGAAACTTTCAATATCGAAAAATACCATACCGTACCGATATATTTATAATTTAATTATTTAATATTTTTTTAATTAAATGTTACCAAATTAGTGGCTATTTGGGGTAAGTCTATAGACTATAATATAGGGGTGGGCAGAGCGAATTTCCTATTCCAGTATAATCCCTAAATCCCCACTCGGGCCACTTCCTAGCGAGTTAGTGACATCCCTGTTAGTATAATCCTTAATTTCCTAAATTCATGTTCTCCTCTGACATCCCTGTTGTAATAAGCCATAAGATTTAACTATTTTGGCTTTGAGGACTGTTAGGTTGGGTTTTGTTTTATCTTTTGGTTGGAAAAAAGTATTTCTTTTTTGTTGTTAAATATTATTTTTTGACAAAAAAAAAAAGTTTAAAATGTTGGTATATACCGAAACTATACCGAATTCATAGAACACTGGTATGGTATGGTACCAGTTTTAAAAATATTCATACCGTACCGAATAAAAATTTTGGTATGGTATCGGTATGGAGCTCATACCGTACCATAGCGTACCGTGCCCACCCCTAGCTAGTAGTGCAAGAACTTAATCACACTCGGTGTCAGCTTTGGATATACATACGCCCTTATACCATTTAGACCAAATAGACTTGGACCATTTGGAATGGTCCTATCCCTTTGTTCAATTTGTAAAAGCAGCACACTTTAATGATCATAATCGTACTGTTGCATATAGATGGTGACGTGGGTAATCATCTCTTGAAAATTTGTGGGATTCTAGCGTGATCATATTTATTGTAATTTACAGTTTAAAAGCAACAAGAAAGGGTTTCGTCATATACTCATATGACGAGTTATTTAAACATATTAGTCAGCATATGTGGTGAAAAAGCTTGAGGCACTGGGACTCGATTTTAATTTCTTGCATTGAGTTACTTTTACTATTTTATTTTCCTCGAAAATTTATCCCTAAAAACTCATCCAAAATATAAAAGTTCACTCTATCCATGAAAAATCGTAAGAGGACAACAATATTCATCATATTGATTGGAACTGTACAGCTGCAGACATTATTTTGGGGGATTAAGACTTCAGATAATGAAAAACGCTACAAAGTCTAAGAGGCAATGATTCTGCTGAAAAGCTACACATTGTTGATAATTGACGATCAATGACAACTGCAACTGCAACGCTACGAATACATCCCAAACTGGAAGAAGATGCAGATACTAATATAGAACATATATATTCACATAGCTATATCCCGGTTTGTAGTCTGTACGCCAGTATTTCATTTCCTCCCACCCACCATACCTTGGCCAGCAGTTCCAGAGAAGCCAGAAGATGTGTTGCTGTTTGCCAACTTAAACTTTCCATCTGCATTGCCAAAAACATTCAGATCTTCAAATAATCGGTACGAGGGGATGAAGGGCTTTTGTCCTGCTGCAGGGGCAGGGCTCCTAGGACCAGAATTTGATGGAAAACCTCCATGGTTATCTGACCCATTGATTCCTTTTGCAGGGAACGAATTTTGGTGCTGCAAAGGACTAGCTCCTTGCACCGGCATATAAGAAGTGGTTGTGTTGGAATGAGGAGTCAAAAACGTGTTATTGGAGGACAAATGGTTTTGATGGTTAGAATAAGCAGGGGTAGCTGCCCAAGGTGGAGCAGGATAGCCAGATGAGTATTGGGGGTGGTGAGGTTGAAATTGTGACTGGAACTGAGGCTGTGGTTGAGGTTGTAATTGTGGCCGGAATTGAGCTTGTTGGAGTTGGGATTGAGGTTGTGCCCATGGAACAACATAGCTGTTGTAGGATACCAGCCCCACATTTCCAGGATAAGGTTGGGAAGGATAGGGATTCCCTTGTACACTGGGGGAAACAGGTACCTTATGCATGTTACCGTTAGATGCTAAAGGAGTCTGAGGGTTTGATGCTGGAGGACTGGGAGGGGTGTCGGAGGAGGCTACTGTAGTTGATAAAGTGATACTCAGTAGGTCGATCATGTCCTGCTCTTTTGTAGTCTTAACTGGTGCCGGTGGATCAACCAGAGCTAATGCATTGCTTGGAACAGATGTTGAGGCTGCTGACGAAGAGGGATCTATTGTGCTGCTTGTGTTCACCAATGCCAAACCTTCATTGGTGCCATGAGATGTGCTTTGAGCAGGCATGGACCGTGGTTTGCAATGCCTGGATTCATAGAACAAGTGCAACACCAAATTGAATATATGAGCTTAAGCTAGAGAGGATGTACACCAAATTTTCATGCAAGTTATCAGTAAATCTAAAATTGGTAATTAATTACAGTGGGACCCAGGGTAATGGAACTGCATCCCTCTGAGCAAGGGCGGAAAACACTAACATAAATAGTAAAATAGAGAAAGATGGTGTTGTAAGCAACCTTCGAGCTAGCTGTGCAAATTCATCTTCCTCTTCTTCTTCATCAATCTGGACCCTTGTCATGGTACCAACAGGTACAGAGGGATTAGCATTAGGTCTTGGACTAGAGTCACTTGTGCTGGAGTCTTTTACTCCAGTCTGCTTGGAACTGGATGCAGAATTTTCAGTTGGTTGGGGACTAAAATTTGTAACTTGAGTTGGCACAGGCAAACCAGAAACTATAGCATCATGTTTTGCAAGCAAACTTTGCAGACTGTCATTTAAGTCGAGACCTCGAGCAAGAAGTTCTTCATCTCTGCACATTACCAGAAAAGGTGACGCAAAATAATCACAGCTTGAGCATGTGTTGTGCACACAAATACACACATGCGCGCATGCACGCCCACACACAGAGACACATGTGCACATGCCTGCTGGTACACACAACACGCACATGCACATGCACATGCACATGCAAAAGCATAAAAGGTGTATGCTGGTTCGTGAAATGAAACATTTCAATGAGAAACGATCTTAATCATATCAAGAACAAACAAGACCACTAGGTCCTGCCAAAAAGGGGTTTGCAGGAGACTAACCCAGTTGTAGTTAGCATATGAATCAGCTTCTTCTGGTTGTCACGACACTGGTTGACAAGATCGACTATCACTTCATCTTTTACAGCCTACAAACACAAAAACAAATGGTAAACATCTTACCCACGAGTTTGAGGACAAGTTGAAAACATTATTGTTCATACCAAACGGTCACTAGGGTTCACAGCTTGCAGCATGTCACTTAAGAGCTCCATAACATCCCTCATTGACTCCAGGCTTGACAAACTATGATTAAAAAAAAAAAAAAAAAAATCAGTCAGAAGAAACCACAGAGGATAGAAGTCTTTTGAAAGAAATCCTCAACAAGAACCGAAAAAACAGTAAGGAACCAATAAGGAATTGACAACACAGTCAAACTCTCACCTTAAATTTTCTATTTCTGCAGCCATTGTTTCATCGAGCCTTCTCGATGAATTGCTAGGCATTCCATATCCAGCATGAGCATGTCTCAGTGTTGTATGTGCAACAGGTGGTGTAAGTATCAGAGCTGCATCTGATGAATGCTTGGGAAATTCTACTCCAGAACGCTGTCATTCATACAATGCATGATTATTATACAATATTTCTTCAGATTGTCAAATACAGAAGAATTTGATGTTCTTTAATTGACTTGCCAACTATTTCCAACCTAACAGATATAACAGAAAGGGGGGGGGGGGTTACATCCATAAAGACATTTCTGACATAACACAGAGGTTCTAAAAAATTGGGTACAACAATAGATATGTAGCAGATTACACTCTCTTGATTTGGTATTGACACATGGCAGGAGAGGATCATTAAGAATTAAAGGCTGAACCAAATAGCTAAATGTATACCCTTAGTTCCTCATATGCCCAGTAGTACTGAGGATGTCTTCCAGATGCCTCTTTCCAAGAGTCCAGCAATATCAAGATTTTTTCCCTTACCTGCATATCTGCCTGAAATTCCATGCATATATATATGTGTTTTAAAACGGGATGAAATTTCTTAACCGAAAAAAATACCAACAGGACTAAATAGAGATGAAATAGATCAACAAAAAGAATAGGTGAAATAGAACAACGAAAAGAATATGTCAATCACCTAGGAAAAGAAGGTTCAACAACCAACAATGCTGAATAAAGAGAAGAGGCTTTGATGCAGTAAAAAAAGCATGCATAGAAATAATGTCATAAAATCATACATTGGGACATTGCCGACACATGGGATCAATGTTTTTAAACTCACCAGAGCTAAATTTACCTAAGTCATAGAGAGGCCTTGAAAACCACTAAGAACAGGCCATTTGAGCCCTAAACATCCACTAGTAACAGACCATTTGAGCGAGCACACACACACACAAAAACATATGCAGGGATTATATAAAATCACATCCTCAAAGAAACACTACAGATCAAAGTCTATGGTTTAAAAGAATAAACAGGTCAATAAATTCCATCTGTCTTGTTAACATAAATTCCAGAAAAAACTCTAGTGCACTATATTACTGATAGAATACGTGATCCGCCATCCATAGACTCAAGTTATATATAATTGATGAAAAGAAACAATGAGCTCCATTGACAGACAGAAAATAAACTAACACCAAGCTTCAAAAATTTGAAAAACATAACCAAAATGTGTCTCTAACTCAAATACTCTACCAGACAACTACATCTTTAAGACTTACCTTCTTCTTCACAATTTTAATCATCTCCCCTAGTATATTCCTCTCTGCAATTTGAACATGGACATAATCACCAGAGTTCTTCACCATTGTCTCCAAAAGCTACAGAAGTAGAAGTAGCATACAATTAACCAAAAGTAAAGAAACTTTCTGAGTTCTGACCCAAAAAAAATAAAAAATGCATGCAGATAATTCAAATAGGAAGGTGAAGAGGATAAAAAGTACCGTCAAAGCTAGAAATTGAACTTTGGGGCTCTTATGCTGCAACCTCCTTTTTACAGCTTTTACAACATCTTTCGCCGGCCTGAGCAATTTAACACATACCCATCAATCAACAAGCACTAATTTTATCATAGCTGATGATTTAGTTTCATTTATCCAAACTAACAAGAAGAGAAGCTGAAAAACAAACTAAAACTGTGAAACAACAGAATTATCACATAACATGGCTCTGACAAACAAAAAAGAAAAAAGAAAAAAAATATTCCTATTCTTAAGTGTGAAAAACCACTTCAATTTGTTTCCGGTCCCAAAAAGAGAAACAAAAATTGTTTAAATAAGACATCTACATATATATAGAAATTTAATTTTTTTCTTTTAAAAGGGTATGCTCTGCCATTTTAATTTCTTCCTCTGTTCCTAGAATTAATTAAGAAACCCAATTAATCAACATCCTCCTGCAATTTCCATCCAACACATAAATCCAGAAATTTCCAAAAAGTAAAGAACAATTATTATTTGTATTAAGCAAGTAGTATGAAACTGGTAATTGTTAAAAGCAAAGAAATTTCAAATCAATCAGAAACCCTAAGCTGACACAAATAGAAAAGTCAACCCAAAGAACCAAAACAAAAAGAAAAAACAAAACCAAAAAAACAAAGAGCTTTTGAAGCACATATATTACCAATGATGAGAATTGATGGAATCACAGATATCGATGTTCATGGTCCAATCAGGGCTTATCAGAAGATCGCTCGTCGCCTTGTCCACAGCTACTGATGCTGAAGAAGACGACGATGATGGCCACGTCGCTACTATCATCTTTGCTTCTCTCTCTCTGTATCTCTCTCTCTCTCTCACTTTCTGGCAGAGCAGCAACTTTCTGTTTGTTTGGCGAGAAAATCTAACGGAACCACACCTAAAAGGATAACCCACGCCTCACTTTCGCGGAAAATTCACCCGCCATGCTTTTTGTTTGGATAGGAGGAAAACTCGAAACCCTAAGAAACTTGGAAATGTTTATCTTTCTTAAAGAAAAAAGATTGAATTTTGATTCTCTCTCTCTCTGTCTCTCTTTCTTTTCTTGTTTAACAAAGTGTTGTGTTGATAATTTGCTTTGGCTCTCTCTCTCTCTCTCTCTCTCTTTATTTCTCGTTGTGTCCTAACTAAGCTGTTGCCAAATTTAGTATGCTTTTTCCGAACTAGTTCAATTTCACCAGCTCACGCGCCACGTGGATTCAACGCGCGCAGAGCTGTGGCCTTTAGCTCCTTATACGGACCACTAATCACTATACTGTATTCGTGTACGTCACCACAGAATGGCAATTCCTCTTTTGCTTTTTTTTTTTTGTTCTTTTTTAATTTTTGCTGATTATGTTATTATTTTAGTCACATATTTTATTTATTTATTTTGTTAGACTGATCCTCATTCTTGAATTCCTAGTGAGAGGTGAGGACCGGTTGGGGTTGGGATGAGTGGTGGTGGTGATAATAAGCTTAGAAAAATCAATAATGGCATAATTGACTTGGTGGATAAGAAGACTCTATTTTAGTCTTTGTAGGGCCGGCCTTGTCTTTTTTATGTGTGCCAGTTCCGTAAATATAATTATAAACCAAGGTTTTCACAAAAGGATAATTGTCTCTCTTTTTTCAATTACTTAAATATTGCATATTGAACCACTAACTAGCTAGTAATTAATTTAATTATATTTCTATTTTCAAAATTAGAGATTCCAAATTTGATTTCTTCGTTCCATATTAAGAATAATTAGGTAATCTTAACTCACTATCTTCTTTTTATGCGTGTGAAAATTTGTTAGATGTTCTTTTTTTAGTTTAAATTTTGTAGATGTTATTTGCATTCTTATACACCACATGAGTGTAGGAGTATGTATAGGAGCATAAGGGTGAAGAGCGAATCACTCTGTCCTAAAACTATGGTTTTTGACTTTTTTCTGATTGAGCTTTTAAAAACTTTTAATTGAAATTTTATAAATATAAATTTTTGGTTAATTGACTATTTTCAACGTTCCTCAGCTTTTTCTTCCTTGTTTATATTTCATTCTGTCTTCGCGAGAGATTCTTCATTCATTTTGAATTGTTTTCATGCCAAGATCCTTTTATTTATATTTCCATCTAGTAATGGCCAAAAAAAAAAAGAACTTTTAGATGAGATTACCATCCCTTTTGAAAGAGTTAATTACACTTATACCCCTTGAGATTTATCGTCTTTTCACATACACCTCCTGAAGTTTTAATAATTACACATACACCTCCTGAGATTTTAAAACTATTACATATAATTCCTTATAAAAGACAAAAATAAATAAATAAATATTTGTATTGAGATTGGACTTTACACTTTGAATAATTTTATTATGTAATTTAATCTCTTAACATATTTTTTAGCATAATTTGTGAAAAGACGATAAATTTTAAGGAGTGTAAATATAATTAACCCCTTTTAAAATTGTGTAGGTAGATTTTGCATGCATATCTAATCTGCTACTATGTATAACAATAAACAACACAATAATTATAATATCATAAATAATGATAATATTAATGGAGTAAGTAAAGATAATGGATCATGGACGATCATTATCCTAGATATAAGCCTATAATTAGAATTTTCCACCACTAAAGTTGGAACCTACATTGGTGGTTAGGTACTGTAGGCCTTTGACTTCAGCAATGTGATAAACACCAATTGTCATCCTCCAAGCCCAAACAAAAGAGAAATGAAAAAAGGAAAGTCATTAGTGAGGTTCAATACCCAAATCATGAGCGTCTTCATTCTTGCAGGAAGTAGAATTTTTTTTTTATTGTATGATCGAGTAGATTGGTAATATCATGTGTGCATGATACATGCATGAAGTTACGATTATATAAAAAAAAATTATTAGAGTGAAATAATCACAAGCCATTACTCGAACTATTAATTACTACCTTCAAATTAGCTATTAATTAATTGTTGAATATATGGAAATTAAATCAAAGGAAAAAGGGTGCCCAAACATGCTCTTTAATGGTTAATGCAAAGTTGAAAGTTATTGACTTATTGCCAAAAAAAGGGTTAGTGCAAAGTTGTGGATGTTTAGGCTTTGAGGGCCACCGGTGGTAGGTAAGAGCATAAGACTACAAATAAAGGATTTACATTAATATATCAGATTGCAGACCCAAGCAAATTAATTGCAAGAAATTAAAAACATTCCATACATCGATTTCAGTTTCAAATAATGGACACGTGAAACTTGCATTTCATATTCGTCAGTCAATAAAACCCAGCTAATAAAGAATACCAATAGAATATCGTTCCTGGTCAAAGTTCCTTTTTTTTCTTTTTTTCTTTTTAATTTTGATTGGCCCGTGAGACTTGGAGGAGGTTTAGGCTCCGTTTAGAATTGCTGCAAAGGATCCAAAAATTTGTGCAGACGATAATTTTTAATCACTTACAGCAGCAGTTTTAATGTTTGATAAAAAAATTAAAAATAAATTTTTTTCATAATTCTTAATTTCTCTTAGAAAAAATAAAAAACAGATTTCTAAATGTTTTTAAAAGCTACAGTAAATCACATCAACAATGAATATTTAATTTACACATAATACCCTTATTGATTTCTATAATTTTTATTTGTTTATTTTAAATTAAAAAATATATCCATTATTAGTTATATTTTATATTGTGATAATTAATTATGATATTTTATTTGTATAATTAAAATTATAATATAATTAAAAAATAATAATAGGCATACTTATTTAATAATGTTGTTTTTAGAAAAATTAATGCTAATAAAAATTTGTAGCAAACAATTTAAAAAACAAGTAAAAAAACATTTTATTCTTACCAAACAAAAAATGAAAGACACTTTCAACATTATATCTATTTTAATAATTATACACAATCACAGTATTTTTATATTAAGGAGACATCTATTTGTACCATCTAGTATATCATATTTCCAATAGAGTTAAGATTCACCAATACAAATAGAACTCACTTATATTAGAAATATGGTACACTAGCTAGATGATACAAACAAATAAGTGAAAGACACTTTCAGCATTATATCTATTTTAGTAATTATATACAATCACAGTACTTTTATATTAAAAAGACATATATTTGTACCATATCTCTAATAGAAGTGAGATCCACCAATACAAATGGGGTCCACTTCTATTAGAAAGATGGTACACTAGCTAGATGATACAAAGAGATTGTTTCCCCAGCATTTTCCTTTATATTAAAATTTACCAAATACTTATACTGCTTTGTGCACTCACATCACTTTTGAAAATAAAATTTACCAAATACTTAATTGTTTTACTACACAACTGTTTTACTTCATAACTGTTTTACTTTACAATTATTTTTCTACACAGTAATACTAAACTGGCCCTTAAAAACCGGCCGATGCATGTAATTGTCAATTAATTTAATACCGCAGTAATATTTTGAGAGTTTCCAAAAGTCACGAAGCAAATTAATATTAGTGAACAGTACTGGGCACTACATATATATGAATTCTGATGCAACCAGCACTATGAACATGAATTTGTCCCAATATTAATGTTATATGTGTGCAAGAAAAGTAAGTCAAAAGATGGGCACCTACAAAAATTCATGGTCATATTAAGTGGCTGTGATTGTGCACCTTTCTTTCTCTTTTTTATTTTTTATTTTTTTTATTAATATTCTCTTATTAGATTATCTGACATATACTACATTTATGAATATATATAATAGACTTTTTTATATTTTACTAATTTAGACTTTAAGGTCAATCTTACTTCATCACTTATTAAAAAATTGTACTAATTTACACACTTAATTTTATATTTTTTGCAATGTCAGACCTAAATGAGATTCTTTCACATTTTTTGTAAGAAATAAGCACGTGTGAAGCATGTAATTCCTTTTTAAGGAGTTTTTTTTTTTATATTTAATTAGAAGTGTATTTGAAACATTTTCATCGATAAACGATAAACAAAGAATGTATGTAAAAGAAGCAAATCAACCTGATGGTCTTTATATCTATTGCAGTTCGAATACCCCCAGATATAATGAAAATCTTCTAATTACATTTCTAATTTGACATAAAAAGACCAAAAAACCCCTTAAAGGGGGTCATGTGCGATACACGTTCTTATTTTTAATTGAAAGTGTGACGTAAGGTTTCACATTGCAAAATTTTTTAAATTCAGGTAATAAATTAACACAATTTTTTTATTAGGTAGTAAAATGAGATCGACCTTAAAGTTCAGGTAGGTAAAATATTAAAAAGTCTATACAATATAATAAATTGCTTGTCATGAAATATGTATATAGAATACAATTCTGTTGTTTGGAGCATTGCTTGAATCCTGATTCAACTAGAAACGTACATCCCATTTGTTTATCCTTGCACTCCAGCCTTTGCCAGTATTGAAAGGCACGTACAAAAATTCAATATTAAAAACAAATCACTAATGACGAAGACAACCCATTTCACTAGTCCCAGCAAATTATGTGGTAAGTTTCAACTCTGGACCCGAGTGTTTGGTCTATTATATATATCAGATGAATTAACCAAACTTATTTACATGGAATTTCCTAGAACATATATAAGTCGTACGCGTACGTCAATTTCGATCCATGCGAACCATGCCTTTGTTATCGACGACTTAATTCCCATGATTCTGTAAAACAAACTTTATACCCATGTATGATTTTGACAGGCCCTCATCCCATATAAATATTCCAAGAAACCTGATCAACAAGATTAATGCCTTAATTTCGACAAATCAACATATATATTAAGGGTTTTTTTTTTGGCCAAGGAATATATTAAGATGTTAACTAATTAAACAGTAATCCCACATTAATTATCTGTTATCATGATGATGTTATTACCACCAGCATTGTTACCTGATTCCATCATCAGCCCTCAGTACTGTAGTAATCTCCACCCTGTCGATATTGCAATCGTAATTAAGAAAAGTTGTAGCCTTAACTTTTGGAAACTTTGCAGTTACAGATATCGATGGTATAACATCATCTTCAAAGTGAAACATACATTTTCCTGCTTGCGTGACAGCCTAGTCATACTTGACGCTGCTGGAAATCCTATTAAACTCTTCTAGTACTTGGGTCATACATTAGCCATCTTTTATCGATGTTATACTTGATTGTGATTTGTTTATGCATGTACAGTTAATGACCACACATAACAAATGGAATGTCTATAGGTGAAGGGAAGACCAAGCTTGAGTGTTTCAATTGAAGACCAAATTAGATGTTTTCTTAGCAAATTAAGTGTTTCACAGTAGAGGATGCACCTGACTTTAAGGTGAAAGGAAGCTGGTTTGAGCAATCTTGTGTTGTGTATGCTGGTGTCTCCTCCACTATCGTTGCCCAAGTAATTAACTTTTATTAATTTGATCAGCTACATTAATATAATTTGTTTACTTTGTAGATCGAAAAATATTAATTAACTTCTTTGTACTCTGGTCAGCTTCTTTATCATTTTGAATTGAAGTTGGAGTTTCTGGTTTGGATTCTTTTTGAAGGCCTTTTGCGTTCACAGAAAATGACTAAATGGAGAATGATTGTGTTTCCAATATTGGTCAATTTGGTCCACATGGCAAATGCAATCATAGTGTACCAGAAATGATATGGAGAAGCAGCGTTGACTAATAAGTAATAACACATGCATGTCTAAATTCTTGTGAACATAAATAGGTAAAAAGAAAAAAAAAGTAAATCACTGTGAAAATGATCTAGGGTTCAGGTACCAGGTTCGAACCTTGGAGCTTGAGGCCAACTAGATTGAAAGCCGGTGTCAACTTTAACGATACAAGCAGGTTTGTCAATGGAATTGGGCCTGTGCCACACGGCCTTGTTTGTAATTGCCTTACCTGACCCAAAAGAGGGGTTGGGTGGGAAAAGTGGAAATCTCCCTTTTTTATTCTTTGTATTTTAGAATTTCATGTGATTTTTGGAAACAATATGGATGTTGGGTTTCCCTTCCATTGTTTTGTTTTGGTTTCTGTTTTGCCATTTGGGAGAAAATCATGAGTTTCAGAATGGTGCAAGATCTGTGTTGGGTGTTTTGATTAAAATTCTTAATACCTTTTTGAAGTATCATGTGAATGCTTAGTATAAATTTATAATGTAGTACAATCCAGTGATCCAAGACAAATGGGAGATAAAAAAAGTTCAAAAAACTCCAACTAATTACACATCTTATTTATAGTGCAAACTGGAAACTAACATTACATAATAGCTAGATCAAGTCAAACCTGCATAATGCATGTATGAATGAAGGCTTGTAGGCAGACCTTGATTCCCCAATTCACCAGTAGATCGAGATCCAAAGTTCCCATAAAACACAATAAAGTACAACTCTTGGTGATTCCAACAGGATTAAGTGACATTATAAGGAAATGATCACTTATTTATTTGCAAGTTTTGATCTTATGATTAAGAAGCAGCATCAGCTTTTTCAGTCTTCTCCACTTCGGTCCATGTTAATCTCATGAAGAATGACCACAACAGCAACTATAAAGGCATAATCAACGTGAGGGTACACAGTCACTTCAAATGCATCTCTTCCAAACAAATGGCTTTGAACGTCATGTTTCTTATGCATCTGCATCAAGCAGATCATGCAGATATGGATCAATCAACCTTACTAATTAGTAATTAAATAAATATAATTAAAGCATGCAAATTTCAAATATGCAATGCATCCTATTAATCCTATGATAATGAATTAAATCTTACTTGTGCTATGATCGTGTTGTTTCCAGTATATATGGTGCATGATCTTTGCCCCCAACTTCCTTTGACCTTGAAATCATGCATGTCCTCTTTTGTGTTACCAGCCAAGAATACATCTAATTCAGTCTTCATTTGCAACAGCGATGACTTCTTGGCACTGAAGAGTAGATCTTTGGAGTCTGAGCTCTCCCCTCTGTATACTTGCCATCTCCTATGTGCTGTCAATATCTGATCCATCAACAATTTAAACAAAACCCAACTAATTAACACACACATATATTATATATATAGCTATCCAAATCCAATTAAGTAAAAAAGGGCATATGGAATTTTTGGAATAAATTAAATTTCTAAAACTCGAAAAGAAGGGATAAATTAAATTCCCCCAAAAAAAAAAAAAACACGAATCCAGAGAATGTGAAAAAAGGTACCTTTTGTCGGAAAGAGACGATGGGAGTACCGGCACTGTCGACCAAGACCCGACGATCATGGAGGCTGAAAAGGGAGCCCTTGATCTTGAACATGAGGTTGCCGTTGACGTCGGAGACGGTGAAGGCACCCTCCTTGATGCTCATCATCTTCTCGGTGATGATCAGATCCACAGGGTAGGCCGCGTGGAACTGCGGGCTCACCACCGTCACAGGGTTGCCCAGCGGCTGGGCGCTGGGGCCAGCCGCAGGCACAGGTAGAGCATACGACATCGTTTCACTGTTTCGAATCCTTCGATTGCGATCACCGACTCAATCGACAATCGCTGCTGCTAGCTGCTAGCTGCTTTGCTTTTGGGGGTATTTACTTTACTTAGTCCGTTAGCAAATGATGATCGATGTGCAATTAATTACACGTTCACTTGGTCCATGTGTCCGATTAGGAGGGAATTTCTATTCCGTGGCGACACCGCGTGCGAGAATCCCATTATCCGTTTTATGGATTAACGACAATTTGAATTTATCACAAAAAAAACAAAACCGACAATTTGGATTTATGATTTTTTTTTTTTTGGGCCAAATAGGGCTTCATTAAAAGGAAGGGGCAAAGGCCCAAGTACAGATATAAGCCCACTTCCAACTCAGACAAAGAGAGAGGGAGGGCAGATCTAACTAAGCAGAAAAAAACACATTAACAAGACAGTACATCGCGAATCTAGCAGAAAAGCTGAGAACCAACTAAAGAAACTTCATGACAGCAAGAGGCTTAGAATGCTGGCGTTTGAAGCAGTTGAAGCAATTTGAATTTATCACCAAAAAAGCGAAACCGACAATTTGGATTTATGACTTGAGAATAATATGAGAAAAAAAGATAATGGGCCGGCCTAGGACTGTCACAGTTAACAAAATAAAAAAGTTTTTTTTTTAAATATTTTTTTTCATTATTTGGTTTTTTTCTTATAATAATTTTTGGATTTATTTCAATATGATTTGAATGGATATATTTACCGTTGAGTTTTGTTAATAAATTGACGAAAAATTAGACTATGTATTTGTGGGACACGAAATAAAAATGATAAAGCTTATCTTTTGTAACATACAAGGTAATTACAAAGTAAAATGTCTTCTCAGAACTACCAATTTCTTAGATTTTTATTTTACATAGTTGTTTATCTTTTACTAGTACAAGACAAGAACTATACAAAAACAAAGGATATGTAATTAAAGAAATATAGTAAAACAGCAAACTGGAAACCAACGTACATATACATGAATGAATGTTTAACCACAAAAACAATTAGGAATATATTAACATGCTATGCTTTCCCAATTAAAGCAGATCCAAATGAATCAACTGAGCATCAATTGTGGATATTAATCGTCCCTATTACTGTTAATCTCATCGAGAATCACAATAAGCGCGACAATGAATGCATAGTCGATCCCAGGATATACTGTCACCATGAAATTGTCCTTCCCAAATAAAACGCTTTCAACTGTGTGCTTCTTATGCATCTGCAATATTAATTATTACATACATATATCTCAGCTGTCAATTAATATTCTTCTAAAAAATAAAGAAATGAAAACGTACTGTAGTTGATGATGAAAATGACAACATATTAATCTTACTTGGGCCACGATGGTGGAGGAGTCCCCAGCATACACAATGCAAGATCGTTCAAACCAGCTTCCTTTCACCTTGAAGTCAGGTGTATTCTCCATTCTGTTATTTGCTAAGAAAACATCCAATTTGGTTTTCAATTGAAGCATTGAAGACCGCTTAGCACTAAAAACCAGGTCCTTGGATTCTTTGCTATCTCCCCTAAAAACTTGCCATCTATCATGTGCACTCATCAACTATACATACATAAATACATGAACAAGTTAGATCTAAATCAAAGACCAACTTTGAATGTTGTTCTATTTGTATTCTTAAGTTAAAAATAGGATATACAACATATTATTGAACTAGAAAAACTTGATTAATTATTATAAATTACCTTCTTTCGCAGAGTAATAATGGGATATCCAGCAGTATCAAATAAGACTCGACGATCATGAACGCTCAAGTGAGCTCCTTTCATTTTGAAGATGATGTTGCCATTCACATCAGTCACTGCAAAGTTGCCATCGGTTATGGTCAAAACTTTTCTCACAATTGCAAGATCCACAGAGTAAGGACTGCAAAAGTGAGGGCTGATGATGGCAAGCGCGGGATTAACATATGCTAATGGCGCGCTTGCAAATGAAGCGCTTGCTAATGGCGTGTTTGCTGATGGTGCACTCGCCAATGGTGCGCTTGCTTGTTCCATTTATAAGAGAATGAATTAATGTAATTGGATGATGAACACTTACCTAGCTCTAAATTATCAACTTCTGATTTATGGAAATTAAGGCAATCTTGTGCCATAGATTCATATGTGGGTGTATATATATAAATCTTCTCTGATAGACTGATGTTAAATAAAACGAAGATAAGGCCATAACGTGTTTCGTATATTGACCGCCTCTTCGTTTGAAATAAGAGCAAGTCAATACAAGGACATGGAATCAAAGAATCAATTGATCGATGACTTTTAGCCTCGACTCATTCCTCGCTCATATTTTATTTATCGTTTGGGTTGGTCAGTCCAGCCCAATATGTTTACTTGTAATAGGCCCAGCTCAGTCCAACCCAAACTACACGGTGTCGTTCGGAGATGAAAAATACATGTCGTTTCGTTGAGGAGTTAGAGATTGGGGCACGGAGACTTATTAGACTGCAGAAATTTGGACATTGCTAGATGGGAAAGAAGCAGCTAGTTGTATAAAGAAGAGAGTTGCATATATGCAGGGAGAGGCTGGGCTTCTGAAGCAAGCAATTACCAAGAACGCAATCTTTTCTGTGATCTGATCACAGAGAAGATTGGTGCTTTGGGACTGCTGCATGCCCAAAGATAAATAAGAAAGAGACATCTAGCTCCCATATATTAATGAAGATTACATATATACCAGATAAAGCTAAGCCTTTTTATGACTAGCTTAATTTTCTTTTCTCTTTTTGGTTAAGAGCTAGAATATTGAATTAATGCAAAGATAACCTATATACCAGAAACAACAAGTGCGTGCCTTGGCCATTATTACTAGTCTTAAAGTGGTCCCTTTTGTCCTAAGTTAATTTCCAAGTAATTGAGGTTGTTAAAGGAACAACATGCATCTGCATGAGCTAGCTAGCTAAACTAAGCTAGTATAATTTATAGTTTATGGTATGCATAAACTTTAAATGATTTTAAATGATTTATATGTTTTTTTTTTTTTGGTCTCATTGGTTTTTAACTCAGCATTATTGTGACCACATTAGGTTAGAATCTAGAACAACTTATGAGAGTGTGACCAGGCTCTAGCTAGCAACTGTGCTTAGAGATCACAAGATTCAACACATCAAAATTTTAAAGTACTTGCGAGGTTTATCTAATGTTTTTTGTAGTACATGGATGCATTGGTGAAGATGGTACACTTCAGTGTCTTTGTTGCAGGTTGAAGGGATTCCACATACAGGTTTATTCTAATAAGCACTTTTGCAAGGACTTGTTGTCTTGGTTTTCATTGTGTAATTAAAGGTCCCGGTGTGATGGCTTCCAAGATTTGTATGGACAAAGTTGCAACATCTCTTGCTCTTAAACATGTATGCTAATTACTTCATAACTCATAAGTACATGTCCAAAAAGACGAATTGGGCTTTCTTGATATTCTTTGTGCTTAATATGACCCACATATTTTGCTCCCCAACAAAGCATTGTGGTCTCTTGTAATGAACACTTGTCAAACTTGGGAGTTCTTGCTATAAACAAAGATTTGAGGAGATCTCCTTAATACACCAATACCAAATGTGTGGCATGATCGACTTGACCTCAAAGCTTCAGTGTGAAACATTATGTGTTAAACCGGCAAGAGATGGATGGTCCACTGGGGTTGCAAGGTTATGGTAGGTTTATCCTTGTTTTATTCTTGTTTAATTTTCAATGTGCTGATCAATGGTAGTTATACTAGCAAGCTCTTTATGTACTCAATATCATGATATTCCTTTGTCTGCAATGGAGTTCTGATGTACTCTTTATGGTCCAATTGTTTGTGCATGAAGCTGTGTCGAAGACCTTTCTGTATATGTAAAAGCATTGGAAGACTGTCTTCTCAATTCGAATTCCTCCTAATAGCTAGTTTGTCAAAGGTATAAAATGGTTTTAATTATCCAAAATTAAATTATATGCTCAAATAGGGACAAGGATAGTTGTTACTTGTTAGGTAAGATGTCTTTTTAAGCCTTTTTTTTTTTTTTAATTTTGGTGAGTATGAGATACTAATTAATTATTTATAAATTATTGTCCAAAGGTATCTGGACTCTTGAGAGAAAGGGGTCTAATCTTTATAAAGTAGAAACTTGAAAGTGACTGAACGACTGCATTATTTTGTTAGATACATTGATTTTAGGTACCAAATTATAATATTTTTTCATTTTAACTATCAAAACATTTATGTCATTTTAGTTTAAATACTAAATTTCAGTTTAGATACTAATTTTAAAAAACATGGTTATATCGAGCTGTTCATAACTTTTTTATTGATTTTTTGTTTTTTCAATATTTATAAGGCTTAAACTTTAATGTTTAGTCTTTAAATTATATGACTTTATCCCCCAAATCTAAATAAAAAATATTAAACTCTTAAAAATTTTGAATTTTTATAAATTTGAAAAAGTCACAGTTCAATCACAACTGTGACTATTCGACAGTCACAACTATATAACAAACTGATTTGTGACCTAATTCAAAATGTCTTACTCTAGGTTAGTACCTAAACTAAAAAAATTAATGTCTTGCTGCTTTACTGAAAAACTATTGATATTTGGTATTTAATCCTAATTTTCTATATTTTGTTTCTACTTTAGAAAGTTGACTTCTGACTTTCTGAGTAGATTAATTAGATTAAGAAAGGACTTTCACAAAAAGAAAAATTTAGAAAGGACATTGTAATTTTTATAGAAAACAAAGAAAAGAAAAAGAAGCACTTTGTGATTATCAAAGAAACCACACAAAGGAAGGCGCACTAACATCCTTTGTTTCCTTTCCCAAAAGTAGATCCAAAAACAACTCAACATCATTAATAAGCTGATATTAAACGTGGCTTCTTTTTTTTTTTACATATTCTGAATAATACATTATTGGCCACCATGGCAGAAAAAGAAAGACAAAATACAAAATAAAGGTGGGAACAGAGAAAAGAGAGAAAACTGATACAACAAGGCCAAACCAAAAACAGAGAGGGAGGAGAAGCAAATTACATTACATAAACAACAAACTAGTAGATAGTAGTTTATAAAATGTGAGAATCACGATTAAAACTGATCAAGAATCACAATAATCGCCACAATGAATGAATAGTCAATTCCAGGATAGACTGTCACCATGAAGTTGTCCTTCCCAAACAACACGCTCCTAATACTATCCTTCTTATGCATCTGCAATATTATATACTTATATACCAATCAATATTTGTTTCTAAAAAAAAGGAAATAATAGTTTAGCTGGTCAAATTAATGATCTATTTTGATAAAAAAAAAAAAATTAATGAAACAGAATTACCTGGGCAACAATATTGGTGGAGTTCCCAGCATATACGATGCATGATCGTTCAAGCCAACTTCCATTAACCTTGAAGTCAGGTGCAATCTCTGCTGTGTTATTTGATAAGAAGATATCCAATTCGGTCTTTAATTGGAGCACTGAAGACCGCATAGCACTAAAAACCAGGTCCTTGTAGTGTGTGCTATCCCCTCTAAACACTTCCCATCTGTTATGTGCAGTTTGCAACTATGCATGCATAAATACGTGAATCGGTTAGTTTGATCAAAATCAAAGGGCTAGCTCGTTTTGGCTGTCGTTGTATTAATTGTATCAGTAAGTTCAAATATACATATATAGGATGTCATCAAACGAAAATTACATCATACAAACAAACACATACTTTTTACTCTTAGATCTTAAATAATAGGTTCACTTTTCTATTATTATGAATATATTTACTTTTAACTGACAACTTTTTTTATGTCATATGGTGTCTTAATTTGTACCATATAAAGTTGTATTTATCAAGCAAATGGTAATGTTTAGCTAGCAAAACTTGATTATTTATTACCTTTTTTCGTAAAGTGATTATGGGATATCCAGCAGTATCAAGTAACACTCGCTGGCCGTGAAAAGATAAATGAGCTCCTTTCATTTTGAAAATGATGTTACCATTAACATCGGTCACCATAAAATCACCGTTGGTTAATGTCATAACTTTCCTCACAATCACAAGATCAACAGGATTGGGAGTGCAAAAGTGAGAGCTGACAATCGGAACCGCGGGATGAACATATACAATTGGTGATGCGTTTGCTGATGATGTGCTTCCTTGATCCATGATAAAAATAAATTTGGGATAATATGAACACTCTAAATCAAATTTTGATTTATGAAAAGACAAAATCCTTTTTTTTTTTTGGAGGGAATGGAAAGATACAATCTTGAAAAATGAGGTTGCTTATCGATCGTAATTGTGTGGAAGGAGGGCTTGTCACAAGTGGGTTTATATAGACCTTTATTTTTGGCCTGTGGGTATATATAAATTTTTATATTCCCCAAAAAAAAAAATATATATATATAAATTTTTATATTTGGCCATGTTGGGTAAATTAGTATATATGAATCCGAATATACGTGTATCGCCTCCAAGTTTGAATTACAGGGAAATCAGTCTTCTGTTTTTGTTTTTTTATTGTCCAATTATTGGTCAATTAGTCAATACAAATAAAAAACTTGAAGACGTACTCTTATTAATTGATTGGGTTAATAACACTTACACCCTTAAAGTAAGGTTAATTTTTCACTTAAATATCCAATGTTCAAAACATTTTAATGTCAAACCTAAAGTTTGAGGGACATTGCAAATTAAGTCTTCCTTCCATTAAATTTTTTGTCAAATTTACTAACTAAATATGTGTTGATCGACCCTATTTTTTATTGACATGACGATAAAATTATATTAGGTGGACGAAAGAAAAATAATAAGAAAGCCAATTAACCTCTTATATATATATAATTTTTTTTTCTTTCTTAAAAAAATCTTATATTTTTAAAGAAAAAATGAATATAACAAAAATTACAAATTAAATGCACCAAAAAAACAATCAATCATGCTTTATCTTTTGTTCATGTGACATAAATTTATCACCATGCCAACACAATTATGGGGCTCATATACTCTAAATAAGTAAAAAAGTCATTTACAAGTCGGTCCAATTTTTTTTTTCCTCTCTTATACTAATACCTTAATACTTTTTAATTTTTTACTGAGGTCCAAAAATATTGTCCATAGGTTTTTAATTTAAAAAATGTCTAATATTATCCTAAAATTAATAATATTTAAATCTTAATATTATCCTAGTATTATCATAATATTATCCTAGTTTTATATTATCTTAATATTATAATATTAGCATATTATCATATTATCCTAATTAATTATGGGATTTAAATTATATTAATCTAAGGTCCAAAAAATAGAAAATAATCAAATAAGAAAAAAATTTCTTTATAGGTACATTTCAATTGTACCAATCAATCGATAGTTTGTCAGCATTTATGTTATGATTTCAATCCTATATATACTTTTTTTTTTTACTTTGATTATTTTTGATTTTGTGTGTTAATGTATTTTTTGTTTGTATAATTTAAATGGATATTATCTTTATTATTTTAAATTATAAAACATAAAAATAGATAATCTTGAATGTTTTAATTAAAAAATGTAATAAAAATGTCGGATATTATTTTTCATAATTTTTAAAATTAATTCATACTAATTATCTTAATTTTAAGAGTTAATATGAGTTAAAAATTTTTAAAAGTCCATTTTTTGGAGCTTAGCCTAAAAAATTGAATTTAAGTACAAATCTAAATTCCTATATGGTTTTAATCCGAATGACCTTTCAAAATTAGACTTACTTCTAATTAACTATAAGTAAAGAGCCATTAACAAAAAAACTTGATAATGAAATGCTTTGAATATCATAATATGGAAAAATAGCCTATACTTCAAGGATTTAAAGTATAAGTAATCCCAAATTAATTTAAGCAATAGTGGGAATTGAGAAATATAGTGGTTCATTCAATGTCGTAATCCAGATCGAGCTCTTATTATATTTTGAATTGAATATATATTTCTGGTACAAAGTTGAAAGATACTTAGCTGAGACGAAGACAAATAGAGAATTGACACCATAGTTGACGACGACCAAAAAGCCCATGCAAGGACGTATGGTTTGGAGTTGTTTTCTACGTTACTCTTATCATCTTATGTATTTAAAAAAGATTTATTCACGCCAATGATCATTGAAAGTAACTTCGGTTTTTAATTTGTCCCTTAAAACTTTATTCCTTTCACTTTACTCTCAAAATTTTACAAAATATCATATTCCGTCAAATCCGTTACAAACTCTGTCAAATAAACTGACGTGCCAGTTTATTGTCCCTTCCATATAAGCACCACGTAGGCTTTTTTGACGAACTCATAAATAGACTTAAATAATATGGTATTTTGTAAAATTTGGAGAATAAAGTGGGAGGAATAAAATTGCAGAGGATAAATTGAAAATCGAATATGCTTTTAGATGGCATTGGCCTAAATAAGCCGTTAAAAAATTGATGCAGATGTTTCCTTTTATATCAGCCGTTAATGCTCACTTTTTAGGTGTCAGGTGACGTCAATATATTATATAGCATTTGTAGTTGACGTCAGCCACGTGGAGGGGGGGACCACCAAAATGGTTCAGCAGTATTTTGAGTCTCATATATGAGACTGAGTTTGGGTCCTCCAGTCACTTTGAGTCCAACCTCTTCGGCCCATTGGAATTGGAGTGGTTTTTTCATCAAATTGGATCCATACTTTGAGTTTGAGTGTGTCCAGGAAATGACTATTTAGTTTCTACTGAAGGAGTGTGTCCACGAATCTCACAAGAATGAAAGATGGTGGTGGTGATGCTCATCACCTAATTAAGCTGATGTGACATTGTTGAATTTTACCACATCAATTTCTATACTAACATGGAACGACATTTAAGACAATCATAACATCCCATGAATAGAAATTTCAGGATCATTAATGGGTTTGCAGCCCACCAACCTGTCGAGGCTTGGCCCGATACGATGAACCGAAACCCAGCCTAGGTTCATCAGTGGGCAACTTGACCTGACTCTTGAGATATGAAGGTCGGGCTAATTTGGCCCAGAGTCCAGCCCAAAGGCTAACCCATTTCGGAACGTTTTCATGAATCATTGCCTGCCCGTGGGCTGCCTTACAGTCCTTAAACCGCTTTATTTTTATTTTTTGGTATGACAAATGACAAATCCACTTGATCTTATATTAGAAAGCATTCATATTAATTTCTTTTTTTGCTGGAAATGCATTCATATAAATTGTAGTGATGCAGAACTTCTCAGTTTAATTATTTATTCTCTTTCACTGTAAATATTTAATATTTTAATTTAAGAAATAAATTCATATTTAGTGGTGTCAACGACCCGGCCCAATGAATAGATTGACAAAAACGACGTGGCGTTTCATGAATTACGAGATAAGAGTAAAACAACAAGGTTGTCGTTAGTCCTTGACCACTCCCACTTCTCCAGTCTCCACCACATTCATTCGCTTCCATTGAAGCTGCTTCAAAGCTCCAGATTCATTCATTCTATCCAGCCCATCCCATTGGGAGTGCCCAGTGGCGACGAGCTCTGGTGATCCGTGATGATGCTCAGGAGGTGGTTTCGAAGCTTGGTAGCGATGGGGAGCTTGTTGAAGATGTTCGTGAAATGTGTATTCAATTCCCCTCTTTTGCTTGTCAATTTGGCAGCCCATACTGTTGCCCAATTTGCTCTTTCTTCCAATAATTTTGTTGCTTGGATTGAGGATGCGTCTCCTTGGCTGCTCCTAACCATTTTTTCTCATGTACTTCAGCCTCATTAATTAATGATAATCTGGTCTTCTTCTCCAAAAAAAAATAAATTTGAGGGACATTGCAAAGTCCCCCTTTCATTAAGTTTTCCGTTAAATTTACTTACTAAACATGTGCGCACCCTATTTTTAATTGATGTGGGATAAACCAATTAACCTCTTATATTTTCTTTCCAAAAAAAAAATTCTTATATTTTAAAAGAAAAATGAATATAACAAAATTACAAATTAAATGAACAAAAAGAACACTCATGCTTTATTTTTGGTTCATGTAACATAAATTTATCATCATGCCAACACAAAAATGGGGTCCGCATACTCTAAATAAGTAAAATTAACAAAAAAACTTGATACAAGGGAACAGTGCAATTTTTCACAAACAGGGTGAGGAGAAATTGAATTGATGAAGAATTGGATTGAATAAGAATTAGATTTCTATTGAAACTATTTACTAAACTATCTAAAATCAGAGTATGAATGATATTATGTGGGTATTTGATTACTAAAATGCCCTTGTTCAAAATAAATTATTTTATATGCTAGCTAATAATGTAAGGGCATAATGAAAAAAAAAAATGAGGAATCAAAATACCACCCCCACCCAAGAATTCAATTTCTCCAAAATAAAGAATTGAATTCATGATATCACGTGAGTTTCACTTATGTTTTATTCTCATATGATTAACAAACACATGAATCAGAATCCAACTCCTTATTTTGGAAGAATTGGATTTTGATTACGGATCAATAAAAATGTCATTAAGACAATCATAACATCCCTCGAATACAAATTTAAGGATCATTAATGGGCTAGCCCACCAACCTGTTATGGCTTGGCCCAATACGATGAACCGAAACCGAACCTAAGTTCATCGGTAGGCAGCTCGAGCTGACTCTTGTGATATGAAGGTTGGGCTTATGTCTAATAAACTTAAACCACTTTGTTTTTGGGGATTAATGTCATTTTATTTATTATACTATTACACTTGTATCAGTTTGTTTCTCATACTTTTAATTTGAAAAATTAAGGACTCTGACTTTTTTCAATTTTGCCAATTAAGGTTATTTCGTCAATTTACACATTTTTCATCCAAAACTCTGTTTATGGAAGGATGATTAATCCAAATTTAGCGAGAAATGGAAGAGGGAAAAATGGTAAGATCTAAATGGAAGAGACCATTTTGCCCTAAAAAATGACCTCACGTGATTGGCACATGGTGTTATGCAAACGGAAATTTGGATGAAAAATGTGCAAATTGACAAAATAACCTCAATTGGCAAGACTGAAAAAGTCAAGAGTTCTTAATTTTTCAAAATAAAAATCTGTGAAGCAAACTGATACAAGTATAATAGTATGAATAATACTTTTTTTTTATTTGACAATATATCAAATCCACTTGATCTTATATTAGAATGCATTCATATTAATTTCTACTTTTGCTGGAAATGCATTCATATAAATTAAGTTCAACTTACTCGAATCCATTTTCCCCCATTATTAGTTTTTACGGCCGTGCTGATAAAATGATCAGGACACCATTGATCTTTTCTACAGAATTCCCAAGTTCAGGCGTGCCCCTTCTGCGGACTCACTCATCTCATTGCTATTGGTGCTTTGTGGGTCTTGTGAAGGTCTTAGAACGATGCCCCAAATTTTGCTCAAGACCCATACTATGAGCATTTTCGGATTTAAGATACTGCTTTGTGTGGAATTACTAATTAGAAAGGTTGAGTATGCTATTGAGATAATGCATGGATTACATGATCAGTCGTGAGTATGGTTTAGATGTAAAGATTTGCTCTTTGATATTGTCATCACTATGTGAACAAATTAATCAACTCAACATCATTGATAAGTTGATATATATTAAACGAGACTTTTTTATATTATGAATAATACGTATTATTGGCCACCAAGGCTGAAAAGGAAAGACAAAACAAAGCCCCAAAACAGAGGTGGTAACACAGAAAAGAGAGACAACTGATAAAGGAAGCCAAACCCAAACAGAGAGGGAGGAGAAGCAAATTACATAGCGTAAACAACAAATTAGTAGAAAGTAGTTTATAAAATGTGAGCATCACGGTTAATTAATTTCATCAAGAATCACAATAATCGCCACAATGAATGCATAGTCGATCCCAGGATACACTTTCACCATGAAATTGTCCTTCCCAAACAACACGCTCCTAATACTGTCCTTCTTACGCATCTGCGATATTATATGTTTATACCAATCAATATTTTTCTAAAAAATTAAAAGAATTAATATTTTAGCTGGTTAGAAAATATAATTACTTGGGCAACAATATTGGTGGAGGAGTTCCCAGCATATACGATGCATGATCGTTCAAGCCAACTTCCATTAACCTTGAAGTCAGGTGCAATCTCTGCTGTGTTATTTGATAAGAAGATATCCAATTCGGTCTTTAATTGGAGCACTGAAGACCGCATAGCACTAAAAACCAGGTCCTTGTAGTGTGTGCTATCCCCTCTAAACACTTCCCATCTATTATGTGCAGTCATCAACTATACATGCATAATTACATGAAGAATCAATTAGTTCAAAATCAAAGGCCTAGCTGGTTTTGGATGTCGTTGTATTTGTATTATTAAGTTCATATATAGGATCTCAATATATATCTCATCCAACAAAAATTACATTACACAAACAAATACATATATATGACATACAAATACTTTTACTTCTTGAATCTTAACCGTTTACTTTTCTACCATTATTAAATATAAATATTAATTTTCATTACTAGATCATTTTGTATGTCATACGTTGTCTCTATACCATATATAGCCAAACTCCTCATGCAAAATATTAATGAATTAACTAGTAAAACTTGACTAATTATTACCTTCTTTTGCAGAGTGATAATGGGATGTCCAGCAGTGTCAAATAAAACTCGGCGACCATGAAGAGTTAAATGAGCTCCTTTCATTTTAAAAATGATGTTACCATTGATATCAGTCACTGTAAAATCACCATCGGTTAAGGTCAAAACTTTTCTCACAATCTCAAGATCCAAAGATTGTGGACTGCAAAAGTGAGGGCTGATGATCGGAACCGCGGGATGAACATTTGCTAATGGTGCGCTTGCTAATGGTGCATTTGCTAATGGTGATGTGTCTGCTAATGGTGCATCTATTAGTGATGTGTCTACTAATGGTGCGTTTGCTAATGGTGTGCCTGCTTGTTCCATGATAAAAGTAAATCCTGAGAAATGAGGGAATGGAAAGATATATGCAGTCTTGAGAAATGAAGGAATGGAAATATGCAATCTTAAGAAATGAGGATGCTTATTTATAGTAATTTTGTGGAAGGAGGCGGGAGGGCTTGTCGCAAGTGGGTATAGTATATATGACATTTTATTTTTGGCCATGTATATAATAAACCCTAAGATACGTGCATGGTATGCTGACCGCCTCCAAGTTTGAATTACAGGAAAATAGTCTTTCTAATTTTTTTGTTGTTCTTTTTAATTCCAATTATTGACAATGAAACGTTTGAAAATCATGTACTATATTTAAGGTTGTGGAAATTGATCTAGAATGTAGTCTTGATTTGTTAGTTGATGTATGAACTTGAGAATTAAAAATCTTGATGAATCTGTTATATTGTAAATTTTTATTAATTAATATGTGAATTTGAACTTTTTTTTGTTCATAATTTAAAATACTTCCCATATTTAGTGAAGCCTTCATTCACTGTCTTAACGCAGAGCTCTTATTATATTTTGAATCGAATCGTTCTAGTTCAAAGTTGGAAGATTTTTTTTTGAGTCGAAATGATACTTTCAATGCAGGAAAACCCCATAGTTAATTACAGGTGAGGAAGACAATTGACCTCATGGTTGGCCATATAAAAAGACCAAGACCAAGACCAAGACCAAGACCAAGACAAGTTGTTTTCTACGTTAATTTATGTATTAAAAAATGGAATGCAGATGTTTTGCATTCATATCAGCCGCTGATGCACAGTTTTAGATATCAGGTGACGTCATCTATTTCAGCCTGTTGCACCTCTTTCTCCAACATGGATGTGAGGCCCACGCCGGAACACTTGCACCAGAGTTGTTGCACAAATTCCGAATAGCTTGATTCTCTCTTCCTTCACATGGACGGCCACGAAAATGGTCAGCTTTTTGTTATTTTAAGAATTTTAGAGTTTGCTCTGTTTTACAGTAGGTGCATTTTAACTATAAGTTTATAACTATAGGCCTATAGCTAAAAGCCTAAAAGCAATATTTAACTATAGTTTTTAACTAAAATTATAAATTTATACATTAATAAATATTATAACTAAAATTTACATATTTAATTTAGAAAGTATATTAATGTATATTCTTATAAATTAAAATATATACATTAATATAATTTAATAATTATACCATTATAATTATTTTAATGAAATCTCTAATACCATTAATTATTTTTAATAAATAAATAAAAATACTAACATGTACGTATTTTTCTTTTTGATAAAATTTCTTTTGAGAATTTTAATTAAGCAGAGGGGTTAAAGGATTGGCCAGAGAGACTTTTTTGACTTAGAAATTAGGGCAGTTGTTGTGAGTGGTTGGACACTTGGAGGTCGATGCCAACACCAGCATTACATTCAATTAATTAGCCTCCTTTTTAAGTTTTCAGGCGCCGGCCTCGTCGCTCGCTCATTAAAGCTTGGCTTATCACGCTTTTGCATGGTAATTAAGTAAGTTTGGCTTTCTTTGTGTGTTGACTACTGTACGTAATTTGTTCATTAAGTGAAACCTAATCGTGCATGTGCCTTTAAACTCAGAGTTTAAATTCTAATTAACAACTGCATTTTACATCAAATAGTGTAATTGGGTTTAGAATCAAATTGGGAACTTTAACACAATTAGCAAATACCAACATGTTAATTCCACTTTTGCTCTCTCCTCGTGAGTACTCCCTCACCCCCAAGGGTCCCACCAATTCAGCATGAAAATGATTGAACCTTTTTTTTATCTCAACTTGTCATATTCATGAAAGTATGAAACAGATTTCTATATTACTGATGTATACAGTCTACATATTAGGAATTCTCACATGCGTGTCATCAACACATAATTTGAATAAAATCCTATACGGAAATTGTTTAATACTAATCTTATGTATAAAGTTTGTTCATACGGGATCCATACAGAAATTGTTTAATGCTAATCTTATGTATAATTAAAGCTTGTTCATACTGGATTCTATATTAGAATTTTTTACGTATGAAAAACTTTTTGTACATAATTGACTAAATGATTTCCATATAATCTCGTTTGGATTAAGTATAGATAACCTGGATGTGAATGTGAAAATTATATTTCTTTTATAATAATGAAAATGTGCTATTGCCAAATAGTGTGACATACTATATTATCACATTCTAAATTTGAATTATAGATTATATTAATTCTTTATTTGAATGTGTTATTTGAATTGCACCAGACTATTTAGCAAAATAACAATAACCCTTATGCTATTCTTTTTGGTAACTTAATTTATGTGTATACATATATATATACTATGTTTAACCATGCATAATCGCATATATATCTCTGTATGTATGCACAGAAGCAGTTAAAACTTTTAACGGCTAATTACATATACTAGCTCTAAAATATGTCACGTTTGACACTTTGCCTTCCAAACTAAATTTTTTTTACACATTACCCCTCAAAACTTAATTCCATTAAACACATTATCCCAAGACCGTTAAAAAGTCAATTTCTTCGTCAGTTTTGCACACTTGGTACCACGTAGCTTTTTGCTTAATTAAGGGCATTTTTGTCTTCTTATTTTTTGCCTTAATTGATGATTAACACGAAAATATCGTAGATAGAATGTCACAGGGCGATACGTGTGCAAAACTGGCATTTTAACAATTTTGGGATAAAGTGTTTCACGAAATTAAATTTGGAGGATAAAGTGTTAAAATTTTAGTTTGAAGAACAAAAGTGTTAAACATGATATTGTTTGATGATAATATCTGTAATCAACCCAAGTTTTTAATATAACTAAAAGTTAGTTAGTTACTTTTTAAAAATAGTATAGATGCATGAAACTAGAGTTTGGAGTGAATTCTCTTATTGCATAAGTTTCCATGTGGTAGATATCAACATTAACCAACTCACCCTCATTCACTCAATCTGTTGTCAATCCTCTTATATAAATTGCCCCAAAAAGAAAAAGAAAAAGAAAAAACATCTGTCAATCGCTCTCTCTCTCTCTCCCCTCAAGAAACAGATAACTTGAAAGCAAGCAATTATCATATATGCATATACTGTACCCACATAATTGATTCCACAAACTTACAGTTGCGGATTTTATTGTTGAGATTAGGAGAACCCTTTGGCTCTCCACACTCCAATGGACAACGACTTTTATCCAGGACAACGTGTATATATTATTATCTATGTTTATTATTAGGAAATTACTATTATTATAAAATAAATTAAAATAATTGCATGCATGCATTCATTTTTTAACTCTTTAATCTAGTCTTAACTATATCTGATTATTAATTGTAATAAATCTGGCCTGCAAAAACAATTAATTCATTCATTTCACTGAAAAATATTATTAATAATTACCAAGTTGCATGTATACGACTTAGGATATAATAAATATTTTACACGTAGTGCTTTTGAGACTTTAAAAGTGGTTGTGCTGCTGGTAGCTATTAATTAAAGTTTCCTGGTATTGTTGACGGTACGCAGTTAATAGTTATAGTCAATTAATTCATCCATGAAATTTGATTTTAGATTAATGTTGAAAGAGGAAAGAGTATTTGAGTAATGACTAAGAATTACTTCATATAAGTATATATAGTTGATATACACCGCAAGGCACGAAATACATTAATTGAAGGCGGGTCTAAAGGCCTATTTCCCTTTGAGAAATGTTTATATAATTGAGGAGAGACTAACTAATTAATTGAAAATGAATTTGTTGTTTACCAATTTCTATGGATTCACCACCTGCATGCTCTGACTGAACCCATCAAGCTCTAATTAAACTTGTCGATGTAGTTGGGCTGCATATTTGCCAATTAGCTAGCTTGGTCCACACGGGATGTATAGATGAGCATTTAAGTCAACTTTTTTTAGAAGAAGAAATTATGAAGATATTTTGATGGTTCATTCAATACAATTTTAGGTAATAGATTGTTAAATTGTTAGACGTAGAAATATTATATTCTTGTTAGATAATTTGACATATTATTTTATTAAATTGTTAATTATTAAGTAAAATTATGGTGGAATGTATGGGCCTAATTAGTTATTTGATAAGAGAATTCTAACCATATTTTCTAATATGTGAACATTATAGATAGAGAATATATTTATAATTAAGCATCTAAACTCCAACCCTTGTGAATCAAGTAATTAAATGTTAAGAGAGCATATATGGGTCATGCTTTTGGTTACCTTGAGTCAGCAGATCGATACATATATAGCTCTTACTACAAGGAAAACATGAATATCAAACTTGCTTAGATATGCAGAAAGATATCGATCTCAAATTTACTCTAAATACGAGACAAATTAAATGGAAAGAAAGTCAACTAGTCTAGCAAGTTCATGATTCTGGACAATCAGCATTTTAGGGTCAAGGTAGCTATATTTTCTTATTTACTTCAAAATTTTAAGTAACTTGATTCTCGAGAATTCGAGTCATGCACAGAAACAATTTTTATGGATATAGAAGTAAAATTGGGAACCTTATAGCTAGACTGCATGGTCTTTTTTTTTTTTTTTCTTTTAAATTCTATAAATTATAGGAAATATATATATACATATAGTTGAGCATAAAACTTCATATATGTCTCTAGTCTAACAACAGAGAAAGTATATATATGGAATCATTCTGATATGTCCTTATGTATGTCAGACAAATAAATGGAAGAGGGGTCATCCCGGCTGCCCTTCATCCTCTTATCTGTCGATGTTGATCTTTGGATGAGTTTCAACGCATAACTTTGGCATTGTGCCTTTTTTTTCAACAAATAAAAAATGGTTAAATATAAAAAAGACCATAAATTTTACAGTGCATCTCAATTTGATTCACTAATTATAAAAAGTGTCAATTTGGTCCACAAACTTTTCAAGTTGTACCAAAGTAGTACAAACGTTAACTTTCATTGAAAAATTTAACGGAAACTGGCCATAAATTTAACCGTTTATCACAGTTTTATGTGACCAATTCTGTTAATTCGGATGAAAATTAACGTTAGTACTGCTTTGGTACGACTTAAAAAATTCGTGCACCAAATTGACACTTTTTATAGTTAATGGACCAAATTGAGAATCAGTGTAAAGTTTATGGACTATTTTTGTATTTAACCCAATAAAAAATGAAAAATCATATAAACAGAAATTACTAGACATTCTGATACACTTCTATGCTAGATTGCCAATATAGGGCCCATAGTTATATCCGAATTTTTCACTGTATTTTTAGAGCAATTAAATATTCTAAATAATACACGTATGTATTTTATACATATTTTTTCCGTCTCATATATTACTAATTGTATTATAGGCTATTAATTATCGCTTGTTTCTTGTTTAAATATATGAATCAGATCGATAATTTAATAATTTGATAATAAAAAATGCCACAAATTAATTCGTCAAAAGAATATATTACTTTATATATATAAATATATATATATATATATGCAAGTACATATTAATTTTATTTAATTGTTGATCATCCTTCAGTAATGTGAATCACATAAGAAATCATATATCAATTGATAATTCAAAATCATTTAAGTGTATGGATAAGATGATAACCATACATAGCATTTTATATATAGAGGGAGATTTAGAGTTTAGTCCATTTTATGAGTTCGAAGCCCAAAATCTCGGAGTTAAAACCTAACATGTAGCCTCTACAAAGCCCACTCTACACCCTAGGAGGGGAAATACCCTTCAAATCGAGGAAAGACTTTATTATGAATTAAAAGAATTTTCTTATAAATCAAAAGGACTTTATTATGAATTAAAATAATTTGTTTATAAATTATTATGAATTAAAATAATTTTTTTATAAATTTAAAAAACCCTCGGTCTCTATCTAAAAACTATTTTTTTAAAAGACCTAAGTCTAATTATCTCTATATATGATCTCCACGTTACAAGGGCCCTAGCCATAATAAATTGCATTGCATGAACACAAATATGGAAATAAGAAAAATTTACTTATAATCGATATATGGGTTGATTTGGTATCCCAAAAGATAAATTTTATTTTAAAATTGAAAAAATTATTATGTGATAAAATATAAAAACATAAATATCATCGTGTTATTAGATTGAGATATCAAATTAATCATATTTTTGTTACAAAGAAATTTCTCTTTGTGAAACTAATGAAAACAAGAAAAGAAAACAACAGAAGTAGGGGGACCTAAGTCACCTAACATAACTAAAAGAGTGGTGGCCTTTAGTGCATCGAGGGTCAAATTTTTGTCGCATAGTCTTTTTTGGCATACAATTTACAAATGAATGGGTTTTTCATATGGAGGCAAGGTATTAAATTTCGAAATTTTGCCGAAAATTTCGTTTTTTTGGGGTGTCGAAATCGAAACACATGTTTGATAATTTTTCGGGAAAATTTCGCCGAAATTTATCGAAATTTATCGAAATTTACCGAAATCTATCGAAATTTATCGAAATTTTCCAAAATTTATCGAAATTTTCGAAATTTTCATATTTTCTATTTTCTCCAACTTCAGAAATTCACCAAAAATAGCTTGAGACTCCAAATAATTCACCGAAAAATTTTACGAACTCGTATTGATGAGTACTAATTTCCTATAACCTTAAAATAGTCAAATGGATTTCAAAAAAATTATGAAAAATCATACTCTTATAATTTAATTCTGAAAAAAATAATAATAGTCAAATTCTTGAATTTTCATTTTCTAAAATTCATTTCCACACAACTAAGCTTTAGAACCACAACCAAATATATAAGTTAGTTAAAATAAATTTAAAGAAATTTCTAATTCCTTTAAACAAACCTTAAAACAAATTTGAAAAATTTAAGTAACAAAATTACCATAAGCCAAAATTTGGGTTATTACACTTAGTGAAGACAAAGCTTGGCTAAGTAAAAGACACGGGAAAAAAGGAAGGAAAGATAAAAAATAAAAAAAAGACTGAAGAGAGAGACACGGGGAAAAAAAGTAAAGGAAGAAGAAAAAAAATGAGGGAGGGTTTGGGGCCTTTGGGCAATTGGAAAGAAGAAAAAAAAATTTGAGATTTCTTTTAGTTATTTTAAATCTTAAACTTTAATACATTTCTATATAAAAAAATAATTAAAAGTATCCTAAAGGGCTTAAAACCTAATATCCTAAAAAATATAGAGTATATAGGGTTTAATGTATAGATTATAGAGTATAAAGAGTATTAGGGTATAATGAATATATAAAGTATTAGAGTTTAGATTTTAGTGTATAATTAAATTATAACGTATAAATAATATACTAATTTTGTTTATTCATTATACTAACTTTATTTAACAGTATTTATTTCAGCGCGCATTATATTCACTTTATATCACATAAAACCTATTATATAATTTGATTTCTTCAATGTTTTTTTATCAATTTAGTAGATAATATGTTAAATAAACATATAGAAAAGTTTCGATCAAAATTTCCGTATTTTGATAGCAATTTCCGTCATTTCCATCTAATTTCTGTCGAAATTTCCGTCGAAATTTCCATCGAAATTTGCATCGAAATTTCCTCGAAACTCGAAATTTTATTTCTTGAATGGAGGTCACATCGATCTATCTCACACTTGATGCATAATTAATATGTTGTTTACGAAAACATGGCATTAAGATGGAGACTCAAGGCCGGCACATGCATTTGCCTTTGACCTCAACTAATTAGTCGATCCGTTTAATTGCCGAGCTCGCTTGAATTAGACCTTTCGACGTTAACAGCTTTCCATACCCAAATTAAATAAGAGTACTGAAAAACAAAAAATAATCAAGAAAAAATTGAATGAATTCAAGTCCTTCATTTATTTGTCCCTTTTTGATATTTCTATGTATATATAGTGATCCACTAAGGGACAAGGGTGGTCGCCTGACCACCCGTCTGTTGGAAAATTCTTGTCAAAATCACTAGTTTGATTTTTCGAAATAACCACATGCGACCACCTGTAAGCACGTTCACAACTTGTATAATAAAATGTCTAAATGGTTTGACCTCCTGGGATAAAATTCTTAAATCTATTATTGTATTTAGTAATAGATAAAATATTTATTTAGTAACAAATAATGACAAGGCTCGTGACTTTATATATTGTACAAAAAAAAAAATTCATTTTCATATAAGGTATACAAGCTAAATATGTGAACAAATTATATTAAATGTGAGCACCTAATTTCTTTTCCGCTAATATCATAGAGCCGATGAAGCACTCCATCTACCAAATATCTTGGACCATATATTACATGCCATGAATTGAAATTTTGAAAATGCTTGTATTTGGTAACCAACTCGAGCATGCGTACGTCTTCGTGCATATCATCTTGGAATCTTGAGGGTATCCATCGTACATTAAGCAAAAGTATCTGTCTCATTCCACAACATTGTTACCATGTTATGAATAATTAAGCACCGAATCTCATTAATTTGGTACACGAACTTTCATTTCTCTTCTGCTTTTTTTTATTTTATAATATTTTACAAGATTGGTAGTTCTCATCTTTTAGTTATATTTTTTGTACTGATATTGTGATTAAGCCTTATACTTTATTTATTATATACTAAACTATAAACACTATATATACGGTTAAACCCAAAAACGATTGTTGTCGCTGGTAGGTTCCAAGGATTTATCAACTTCAACATATTTTTCTTTCTTCTATAAATCAACTTAATGTAAAGACTTGACTTTCTATAATCAAGCTTTTTCGTAAACAAAATCTGGATCGAAATGTTTATAAGCAACTATAATAAGCATCTTAATTTTAGTCTAGATATTTTATCAGGTTCCTAATCAATCAAATTCATAACCTTCAAAGTCAAGGTTGGTCAGTTATCAATAAAATGAAAAGTAGTATAACTTTTACATATACAAAGTTACAAACCCACACGAAATTGTTTTTCTACATATAACTTTTACAAGATGGAAAGTTAAATTTTGAATTCAACTTCATTTCATATCTTCCGCATAAAAATGAAAAGTTACGGTTTGAATTCAAACTCATTTCATTAGTAGTCCATTTGTTAGATAGCTTAGTAGGAAGGCCGGTCTTGGAATTGCTTACGTTGCACCCAAATTCAAATTCCTCTCTCCCATTTTTTTTTTTTTTAAACTAAGTTACAAAGAAAAAAAAAAAAAAAGAAAGAGGAGAGATCATTTTCGAGATTTACAAATTTTTGTAGTGTTATGCCAGTTCAAGGTTGCTTGTTCTACTCAACATTTACAAATTCACCTTTTGAGCAGCTAACATTGCGTATATTCAATGCTTGGTTTGATTGGCAATAAATATTTGGGAAAATGAAAGGACAGAAGATGAATTGAAATAAGAATATCTTCACAATAAACCACATGTACGTTAAGGGGATTATTGTAATTTCTGAAAAATTATATTAAGTTGTTATATATGAACGTATGGTCATATAATTGTTGTGGCTGTTCTTTGTGTGAATTTATTAAGTTTATTTTTCATTTTTTTTCTTATAGTACGGTTGTATCGGTTCAACATGGTTTGTCCAAATCAAACATTTATTATTTCCTTTTTGAAGCAGCTACCTAGCATTGTACTTATGCCATATTTAATTTGATTAACAACATTTTTTTAAGAAAATTGAAAGAGAGAAGATGAATTAAATATGAATATGATTAGGATAAACCACATGGCAAAACATCATAGGTATGGTAACTTCAAGAAAATGATACATGATCTTAGTTTCAGTATTTGCAAATGTTCTATTAAGTTGTTACGGATCACAATTCTATGTATATTACACAAAAATGTAACAAAATTTCCGTTATTATGGGTGGCGAATTGTTTAACTAATGAGTTGGGGGCTGTACAACGATAATTAAAAACAAAAAATTTAAGTAGAATTGATTGTAGCCAACTATGACTCATCTATTTGTTCCTATTTTGGTACCATGATCCATCTCAAACCTATTCAATTTCTTCTCTTTTTTTCTTTAAAATGATTCTTTGCATGGCAGGGAATAAAAAAATTTGTTACGTGGGTATTATGAGAAATGAGAGAGAAAATAAAAAGAAGGTCTTCCCGAAGCCCAAGGACCGAGTCGATAATACTGGCACAGATCATAAATTTTGGCTGGCCTATAACTTGGATAATAGTTAACGAAGAGAAAAATCTGATTTTTTTCAATTTTTCTGTTGTAAAGAGTATGTAATTTAGTGATCAGCTGCCATTTCAAAATAGGGCTGCTATTTCCACACTTATTCTCCTCTCAGACCTCTTTCTCACCTTGCACTGTTTTTCTTTTTTTTTTTAATTTCTCAAAGAACACCCCCAAAATATTTTAAATATCCTCATTTACACCGAAAAAAAAAAACTAAAACACAGCCAGCCCACCCTCAACGCCGACCCATCCCCGAACTCGACGACTGTTGTCGGCGGTTCAACCCTCTGGCCTTGCTGTCTCCCTGTCTCCTTTTCTATGTATGGCTTCTCTCTCCTCTATGTCTTTCTCTGGTCGGTTGCAGGGTCGACGACCTTGCTGGACTCAAGATCGGTGGTCGCCGATCTGGAGGCCGGCAAGGTCGCCTACCTCTGCAACCGATCGGAGAGAGACAAGGATAGAGAGAGAGAGAGAGAGAGAGAGAGAGAGATGCCGACAGGTTGAACTGCCGGCGACTGTGGTGGTGCGCAGCAGAGTCGGGTTGGGATAGGGTCTGGACTTGGGTGGCTGGGGTGGGGTGTGTTGTCCTTTTTGGTAATTTAGGTTTGGGTTAAAATGGTAATTTATTAAATAAATGAAGAGGGGTGTGTAATGAGAGGAAGTAGGGTTGCAAATAACAGCCCTCTTTCAAATAGGCCATTACAGCTCAAAAATGAATTTAAAGGTAACCGGATGAACTAATTTAAGGAACCAAGGCCGAAATGGTTAAAAAGCCCAATTACAACCCAATAAAATTATTAGAGCCCAAATTTGAAATAAAAGACAAGTATATTAACTTTCAAGCGAGCCACTGTAAAATGGACAGCTTAACAAAAAATGTATTATTGGTCTTATTGGTCTTATTGATACAATTACAAACAAAGAATGAGTAGTGGAAGAAATGAGAATCCACTATGCAGTTTTCCTGTATACTCTGCATGGAATCTCTTTTCTTGTTCCCAAATTCTCAGGGTGACTCCATTAGAGTTTCTTGGTGTCTGCCACAATCCATAACTGCAAAAAATTTAGAGGAGGCAAATGATAGTGGGAAGACAAGGAAAAACAAATTGGGTTGGAGCTAGCAACCCCTTTTAAATTTTTATTTCATTTCTCTAAAACCGAAAACTATGTCCCTTTATTTTGCTATAGCAAATGCATATTAGGTAGTTAGTTGTTTTTTGTTTTTTTTTTCGAGTCTCGCTTACTAATTTTGTTAGACAATATTCAACATAAAAAACCTTAAATAGTTAAAAAAAAAAAAGGCTAATTAACAATATAAAATATCAAACCGACGCACACCTTTTTTACAATATAGGCATATCTTACACGTAAAACTATTAGAGTACGAACCAACAATGTCTACACTGTAATATCTATAAAAATAGGCCTCAATCAAGCGAAAGAAATTAGTACAATGGAGTTGAAACTTGAAATCCAATTGAAAGGGAAAAGTGAAGGGATTGAGTTTCTCACGTGTAAAGAGAAAGAAAAGTGCTTTAATTCCTTTCCTATCTGCTTTTTGTAAGCAAAATGCATAGAACTTTCCTCCATTTCCCATTGCTCTTCTTTACCATGACCACGTTGGCGAGCCAGTTGGGATAGTTGACCTCTCGGATAAACCCGTTGCTTTGCAACTTGGTCACCTCTTCGGCCATGGCGGCGTATCTGACCGGATCATACGACCTCCACTTCTGACGGACCGGTTTGCATCCCGGATCGATGTTCAGCCTGTGGCTGATCACGTCAGACGATATGCCTGGCATGTCATCGTAAGACCAGGCGAACACCTCCGCATTGGCGCGGAGGAAGTCGAGTATGGCTGATCGCTGTTCAGGGCCGAGCTGGGCACCTACTCGGACGAGCCGATCGGGTGTGTCTTCCGAGATTGGCACTTCCTCCCAGACCTCGGCCGGGAGCGGGCGAGAATCTGAGTTCGGCTCGGCCGTGAAGTCGAACGTCTCCGCCCTCGGCCACCTGCCCGAGTCAGCTATGAAGTCGAGTTCCTAGGAATTCGGCAGCTGACCCTTCTGCTTGATTGAAGTGGCGTAGCAAGACCGAGCGGAGCACTGGTCCCCCTGAATGACAATGCAATCGTCGCCCACCGGACATTTGATAAAGAGGTTGGCGTAGTGGAGGATACAGTCGAGGTCGACTAGAGCTGGTCTGCCCAGGATGATATTGTAGGCTGTTGGCCGCTTGACGACGATGAAGTACGTCATGCAAGTCTTTTTGATCGGTCCCTTCCCGAGCGAGAGGGGAAGGTAGATGTGTCCGAGGGGCTGAACCACTTCTCCCCCGAACCCGACCAAGGCGGGAGTGTCAGCTTCTAGCTTATCCTCGCCGATACCCATCTGCGCGAACGCAGAGTGGTAGAGGATGTTGACTGAGCTCCCTCCATCGACGAAGGAGCGCGCGATGGTAGTCCCGGCCACCTCAGCCACTATGACGACCGGATCATAGTGGGGGAAGATGATCTCATTCGCTTCGTTCGGCTCAAAGGTGACCGGTGCCCAGTCTTTCCGTTGTCTTTTGGAAGTGCTGGCCTGACCCGCTTGGATTGACAGGGACTCATGGGCTTGAGCCGCCTGGCCAACGTACTCCTTCTGGGATCGGTTCGAGTTTCCCACAAAGGTTGGCCCCCCACCGATCGACCCGATGGCAGCATCCCAGACGTCGATGGTGTTGGTGGGCTTCTTCAGCGCGGCCTTGGGTACCCTAGGTCCGCCGGCCAGGAATTGATTGATCTTACCCGCTCGGGCAAGAGTCTCAATCCCGTCGCGAAGGGCGTAGCAATCACCCGTGACGTGGCCGTGATTGGAGTGGTACTTGCAGAAGACGCCCTCCCTGATCTTGTCTGGGGGTAGTCCCTTGATCTCTCTTGCAGCTGGGAGTTGGTTCTTGACTTTGGAGAAGATCGTCTCCACACCGGCGTTGAGGGGAGTGTACTCCGTGTACTGGACGAGCTTGGATCCCTTGCCCAGAAGTTGACGCGGCTCCTCAACTCGAGACTTCTTGGTTTGGGTCTGAGGCTTAGGGCTCGCGACCTCTCCCTCCTTCCGTTTGGCCGGGGTCGGCTTGGAATTCAGGGCCTCCACCTGAGCATCCCACTCCTCAGCCCGAGCCCATTTCGTGGCTTCGGCAGAGAGCTCATCGTAGGTGGATGGACGGTTCCTCATCAGGTGGGAGCGAAGTCCCCCGGCGAGCAGACCTTGCACGAGAGCGTTCTTAGCCGATCTGTCGTCGCAATCATCACACTTCGTGTATTCGATGTTGAAGCGGATCAGATAGGTCTTAAGGCTCTCCCCTTCCTGCTGTTTGATGAGCGACATATCGTTCAAGTTGTAGAGTCGTTCGGATACAACCCGATATCTCGACAGGAAGGCTCTCCGGAGATCGGAGAAAGAGTTAATGGAGTTCGGCTGGAGAGTTTGGAACCATCCCCGAGCCGAGCCATTCAAGGTTGAAGGAAAAATTCTGCATTTCGTGGCCTCAGACGCCTGACGGGCCTCCATGGCGTATCTGAAGCTGTCAAGATGGTCATAGGGATCTTTGGTCCCGTCGTACTGATCCATTTTGGGGGGTTTCATATCCCGGGAGACCTCAGCATCCATGATCCTGCTGGTATACGGGAGGGGAAGTTCTTCCCTGTGGTCGGCTCTACCGGTATACCCCCTGGAGACCTCGACCTGGCCGAGCCGATTGTGGACACTCCGGATTTGGCTTTGGACCAAAGTCCGGACAAGATTTTCCACATTGGGCGGGGTCGGCTCGACCGCAGTTTCCCCTGAGCACTCGGCCCGGTTACCGAGTCTCTCATTCACCGGCTGACGAGTGATCCTCTCGCCTACTGGTCGTCGATCCGACATGACCATAGTAGATCCCAGTCGGTCGCTCACAGATCGTCTCCCCGAATGAGCTCCTGATGAGGAAGGATCTTGGCTGGCGGTAGGGCCGAGCCTATCCCTGATTGGGACTCTGGGTTCGGCCGAATCGGTTGGACTGATGGCCCCCAACCTGGATCGGGCTGGGGGTCGCTGATTTGTATTCGGATCGGCACGGTCTTCCCGCGAACTCCCGGGGAAACGTTTCCCGAAGGCCGCCTGCTTTTGTTGAAGGAGACGGTGGCGTTCAGGAACTCGGCTTGTTCGGCCGGGGGCATGTCCTCGAAGCCCGGGAAGACGTAATCCGCATCCTGCCGATCGGTCTGGTCGTCCGGCTCGGCTGGATTGCTCTGCCGAGAAGGAGACGGTGAAAGGACCTTCTGCTCGGTTCGGGTCCGGCGCGATCGGAAACCCGACCTATCACTGCTCCCGAGCTGAGCACGATGGCGCGCAAGTTCCCCGGCCAGCTCGGCCTGTTTTGCGAGCAGCTCATTATTCTGCTTGAGAAGTGCATTCTCAGCGGCCAGATGCCGTTGGCTCTCTTTAAGGAGTTTGTGAACAGCCCTGATTTTTGAGGGACCTTTGGACTTTGATGTCCTGGGGAGTTGTGCTCCCCTCGTCTTCTCAGGTGTCTCAGGCTGATGTTGTTCATCATTATGAGACGCTCCTAAAGAAGAACTGCTGTCACGAAAAATGGTAGCCATGATGACTTGTTTGGAGGAAGAGCTTAGCACTTGTGGTGATGAACACAATGGCTGAAGATGATCTTCCCACAGACGGCGTCAATCTGTTGATGCAAATTTTCGTAAGAGAGATGCAACAACTTAGATGTGGTGACTTGGCTGATCCGAAGCCTTGCTGGATGATGATGTGAGATATTCCTGTAAGAGAAACAAGATCAAAGGAGATGGACCGGTGTGGTACCAGCCAAACACGCTCCGATGATGAAGTCAGTGATGGTGTTTGATGGTAGGTGAGGAAGAACAAAGGATGAACTTGGGAGAATAGGAAGAACAAGGCAAATGTTCTGAGTTTATTCTCAGCAAGTTGGGTATGCTCTTGGGTGAGTGGAAATTTTGGTAAGTGTTTGTCTGGTGAGAGGTTGATAGCTAGATTGATCTTTTTTGCACATATGAGTTGGTATATATAGGCAAAGGAGATTGTGATGAGTAAGTTATCTGCATGTGACTGGCTGGCTGAGAAAGATCCACGCGTTCGGTCGTGAACAGTGGCATGCACAGCTATCCACCTCCTTTGCATTCAATGCTGCATTGAATGCAAGTATGGAAGATCCAGGTGAACACCTTCAGTAGTCATGAATGCAGGCTGGATTGTCTCTTCTGTCAGAAGACCTTTGTCAGGTGCATTTAAGTGTGGCGGTTCATCTCAACGTGATCTTCCTGGGAATGGCGGCGGAGAGCCGAGCCGACCCGAACACATGTTCGTATGCGTATACATGAAGCCCATGTATGATCGGATCGGACGTGGGATGCCAGACCGAGCCGATCCAGTAGATAGGGGTCCCTCCGAGCCCTAACTGGCCGACGCCAGAACTCGAAAGGAGGTCACTTCTATGCCGAGCCGAGCCGAACCGGGATGACCGTGGAAAGATGGACACTCAATCCCTTGGAAGATCATCGGTTCGGCTCAGACCGGGCATGGAGGACTCGGCATGGAGACCCGATCTGAGCCGGCAGAGGAAATGCTGAGCAGTGATGATGTGGAGGTCAAAGTCTGACCGCTGAGAAGTGAAACATTGAAGTCAGGTCTGACCAGCCACGTGTCCAGGCCTGATTGGCTGTTGGATCGGTGTGGGTTTATCCACAAACAATTACAAATTGGACGGTTCTTATGGCTTGAAGGGACAAATCGTTTGAGTTATCGTCGTTGGTTTTGTTTTATTATTATTTGAATTTATTTTGGTGTCTAGGTCGAGCTTAATTAATTTAGTTAGCTGTGAGCTCCACAACCAAGGGTTTCATTAGCCAAAGTATTCGAACACAGGGCTAATAACATGGTACTCTTTTTTTTTTTTTGTTCAAAATAACATGGTACTTTGTGTTTTACAATTTATAAAACTTTATAAAACAACATATTTTAATGAGATCAATGTTTCTGATTTTGACCCATATTCTCTAATTATTCTTATTTATACATATTCGACCAGCACTTCTAATCTGATGTTTTTTACCCTAAAATTGTATATATGCGTGATCCGTTCAACTAATTGGACTATAATCTTGACATTCTCGATTCGTTAGATAATTAAGACCCTTTTACTGTTTCGAAGAGAAAATCATAAGTACGTTTTGGAAATACAAGTCAAAATCGTAAATTAATGGAGCCACACTCAATTGAGTGGAGCCCACTAGTGCTTGTCACTAGGGTCACTGTGCTCTGGGGGGCACCAGATTCCTACTCCACTTACAGAACACAAGGTCACGTGGGGGGGATCCGACTATGTTGACGTGTCAGCAGAGGAAAGGGTGGAGAGGGTTATTTGGTGTGTGTAAGAAGTAGAAGTAAGAAGAGGATGGTATGTTGGGCAAGCTAGCTGTCTTTTCTCTTAGGAAGGGGAGCACGTGACCAGCACGAGGGTCCCCCTCGAATGTCTGTCTTCGACCCGTCCAAACTATTAAATCTCAATTCAATTCAAGCCTTCACCACTTATTCATTGACCATGCACCATATATAAATGCTTGAAAAAGCTACATATCTATAAATATGATACTTGCAATTCCCAAATTGCCGCTTTAATGCCCTCCAAATTACGTTCAATACATCCGTCTCTATGACTTAAATTTTAGCAAACAATGATGCCGAAGTGGTAAATGTGTTTAAATTAAGAATTTAATTTAATTAATATTATTTTATTTTAAAATTATCTGATAAGAGAATATTATATGTGACATGGCAATGAGATCTGATAAGGTGAGGGTGGGGGCTATGCACCGATCCCTTCACAAGTTCACAGCTAAGCAAGGGGCCAAGACCTTAGGGTGAGGGTGGTATGCATTAACTCCAAAATGGCCATTATATTTCATATCTAAGTGGATCCCACTGTATATTATGCCTCCCTAAGATCATGGGTCCCACACACCTTCCATCCATGGCCATGCATTGAGTCTTTGACAATATCCTCTCCCCCTTTGACCTGAAAATCAAGGATCCCAAATGGGCTTAATTTCTTGTACAAGGTTAATGGACACATAACCACCAAGAGAGGAGAAATGAATTAAGGGCTGCCTTGGTTTGGCTTCTGATGGCCACATAAATCCAAAATATTAAAGGCGTGCATGGCCGATCTCATGCTTCACCAATAGTGGACAAGTAGATATATATGCATTGTGGCAGGTAGAGGCATTGAAAAGACTTACGGGAAACTAACAGCTGGGTGATATACATATACGATTATATGGTGATTTTCCATTTAGCTTGGTTGATGAGCTTCTTGCCACCACTCATGCTTGTTTCTTCATTAGACAACGATGTGCTATCAAATTCCTTCTATTGTCAACTATATAATTAATTAAAGGTCTGTTTAATTAGAAGGCTACTTAATTAACTAATTAGTACCGCATGGCGCATGCAAGTGCAAGTATTAATAGAGGTACCACAAAATTTTGGCACAATTATAGTGAGCTAGCTAGCAAGGTGTCAGAGAAAATCATGGGCACATGTGCATAACAAGGTGCCAGGTGGTGGCACACTTGTACATATGTATAATTAATTTAAAGAAGTCAAATTAATTAATTAGAACACAATCTTTAATCAAGTTGATCTATCAGAAGATGATCGAACGGAATTTCTGTAAATCATATGCAAGTGGATATATTTAGACTAATTAAGTCTACGTAGCTGATGATCATGTGCATTGCAGCACAATGCCACAATTAATTGTAAATATTATTCTTCAATTATCTTAATTATGAAAATTATTGTCTCTTCTATGATATATTTATGCTTCATAAATGCAACTTCTCGCTATTGCTATATATGTCATAATAAGTACTCATAAAGTGGAATTAATTAGTAAAATTTAAGGAATTAATGTGCAATGTCTTACTTGTTTGCATTATTTATGAAGTTACAATTAATTCTAAGCACCAAACCCATGAAATGCATTAAGCTATCCATGAACGTTATAGTTACAATATTGATCATGATTAATGCATATTGCAAGTTTGCAACAAATCTCTGGTGGGTACGTACGTAGCTGATTGTTATAATTACTTTAATAATTAAGTGTTAAAACTCTAAATTATTTATCATACACATGATCAGCTGAAGTATTAACTACTCGATCAGGATATAAAATCATCCATGTTCCTATGCATGTTTATGCACTCCAATGGTTTTTACTGTTAGTCTGGCAGGAATTTAATTATATCATGAATAGTATTTTTACTGTCACGTCTGTTCAAAATTTTATCTCCAGTTAATAAATAAAAACTAAAACGAAATAGATATGATGAACCATGAACGTGTGGAGTCTACGCTGTCTATCTAAATTGTACAAAAAAAAAAGATATTTTAGTTTGGAATTTAATTAATTACAAAGTACATAGCTAGCTTAATTGGCAATATTGGAGGATGAGACTGAGGAAGCTGAGAAACTAAGCAAGTGGTTAGTGGGCTAAAGATCGAGTAGAGAGTATAGAGACCCACATGGTCTCAGAACAAGAAAGAAACACTCAACCCTCTCCAAAACTCTCTCTCTCTCTCTCTCTCTCTCATTCACAGTCTCACTCAAATCAACACACAATTTAACATACAGAAAATTGAGTGCAGTACCATATGAAAAAGCAAACACTCCAAGCTAGCCGAGAGTTGTGGCAGCCCCTTTTTCGGCGTGCACCCAGGGGCTCATGATCAGCCTAATTAATGACAAGTTTTTGTAAATGCCTGTAAATCTGTAATTCTATAAGGCTATTTTGACGCAGTATTATTTTACGCAAATTATAACATATGTAGAATCATTAATACTTTAAAAATTTTACACATATTAAAATTTCAATGAACTAATAACACTACATCAATATATATGTCACGTAAAAAACTACACACAAAAGCTAGTATTTCCTAATTAAGCTAGCTATCTGCTCTCCCGTTCTCTCTCATATAAAAGATATATATAATTCATGTGCTGTATATCTATATCTATCTGAATCTCTAAATATAGCATGAATTAATATTGGTCACGCTCTCCTAGACTGTAGCATATATCACTGATCGATCACATGCCCATGTATGCATAAACTACAAAGTAACGCCTTATTGTTACCTCCTCTCAAAATATTTCATGTCGACTACTAGGTATATATTGCACTAATATTTACTTCTTCTTCATTTTAATTTCACACTGCACTGCAAATTTGCAATTCAATTAGTACTTTTCAAGTGTTTAATTGCATACTCAAATCGAGCACATAACCTTCAAATGAATATGATCATATATATATATATGTATATATGAATCATAAATTAAATAAATGAATGAATAGGAGAGCTAGCTAACCGTATACGTCCACATTGAATTTGGAGGGACCAAGTTTCAAAGTTAGGTTTTTCGATCGAGTACGTATCATAATAATCATAGTCCATGATAAGTTTGATGACTACTACTTAAATTTCGTGGTTGAGAATTGAGATTTTGATATATAGGATATATATGATGCGAAATTCAGCATCATCTCAAAGTTGTGCCCAGTGGAAGCTAGAGCACTAGGCCCACGTAATACCCACATTTATATGTATGACTCTATATTTGAAGATTAAGTTTCAAAGCTTCAAATCAAGTGATTTATGTAAATATCAGAGTTTCAGACCACCTTCATAATGAAAGCAAACTCCACCCTATATACTACTTGAACAAACTGAAAATGCTATAGTGGGTTCAAAACTTTCATTTTGTTTCCCATATATAAGAAAAGACTTGATCAAGGATCCAACATCAATATTGCAGCTAGAACTATGGCACTTGCACAAATTGCTGTTAAATTAGTGATGGGGTCATCAATCACGCAGTTTCATTACATTACATTTTATATGAAATTCATCCATTAAAGCTAGCTTAAGCATGATTCTGCAACATATGGCTGCGTAAAATTGATATTCCACAAGTAAAACTCGAAGATTCAATAAACTTAAAGTTGAAAGTAGGTATGTGTAAACATCAGTAGCTTCATAATATGATGCATTCCCCTGTTTATATTAGTATTATATGGTCTTCTTGCATTCCCCTGTTTATGTTTATATTATGCTAAACTAAGGTGTTTTATGTTAAATTTATTTTTCTGAATCTTAGTTACAATTTCAAATTTTGTTAATTGGTTGTTATATGAGTTTTGGGGGTGGTTTATGTACACTTTCTATAGTTTTTATGTTGGAATTTAGGACATTAAGGTCTATCTTTTGAAAATCTAAACTTATCTCTTTCAATATTAGTCACACTTTACATTTAGTTATGATTGTAGGACAGTCACAATTTCAGATGCAGTTGTGACTACCAAACAGTCACAACTAAATTGTGACAGTCACAGTTAATTTTTTATTATTTTTAGGTGTTCGATCTGTATTAATCCGTTTGATTTTTTATTTTTTCTATTTGAATCCTTTGTGTGTGAATTGGAAGCCAAATGCATGACTCTTTATTCATATGTAATTGCAAATTTCTTAAAAAAACTTTCTCTTTTATTATAGTAGTCCTTCTAATGATTTTGTTTTTGTTTAATTTAGGGATATAGGGTTGGGTTATGAAGTTGGTTAATGGTACCAAGCACTCGGTAGTGATTTTTTTATAACAACTGAGCACTTCTTCCGGCGCTCGGTTCTAGTTCCTCCGTCTATTTGAATGGTACATAAAAAAAAAAAATTAGGCTGAAGTTGTCTTTAAGAATAGGCTGCCTTTCTACCTTAAAGTCAGTCACAACTTAGATTTAAGATGGTATCTTCTAAATGGAAGCAAAGATAGAGATGAATGTCAAATTATTTCTGTTTAACAGTCACATGTTTAATTTCCTCCTTAAGAGGGTATATGTTTAATGCAAATTTCCTTTTTATGTTAGCTTTTATGTTAATTAAACATGTAGGTGTTTTATGTTAAACTTATTTTTTTATGAATATCATTCACAACTTCAAATTTTGTTAATTGGTTGTTATATGAACTTTGGGGGTGCTTTAGGTGCATTGTTTTTAGTTTTCATGTTAGAGTTTAGGAATTTTTTAGTTATGAATATCATTCGATCACAACTAAATCAGTCACACTTTAGATTTAGTTGTGAGATAGTCACATCTTAAATAAGTCACAATTAAATCTAAAGACATTCACAACTTAATTGTGATAGTCACAACTTTAGATTAGTTGTGACTAATTGGATTAATTATTTTTTTTTAAATATACAATAATATAGTATAAATTAGGTTAAAACAATACTTTTGCATAATAGTTAACTTACTGTAATGGTTGGAGATATTTCATTGCTCTTGAATGATAGGGGTTCAAATCCTCTCCATGCTAAATGTTAATTTAATTTTTTTGTGTAATGAGTAGAACTTGGCCGGAGGTCGGCTGGAAAATAGTGGCCGGAGGTCATTTATGTTGTTGATGAGGGAAGGGTTCAACTAGTATTTAATTTAAAATATTATTTAATTTTAGTATCTAAATTAAAAAATTATTAAAGTTTAGTAGTTAAAATTAATCACCTTAAAATATATAATCTTTGCACACTTAGTGTTAATTGCACGTGTTTGATTTCAATTCATTAAATTATTTTTTTTAACTTTTTTTACATGCAATCAGTCAATCAATGCACCTACTCTTACAAAAGTAATGCTATTGTGAGGCCCACGCATGAACACTTGCATCAGAGTTGTTGCCCAGATTCCCAAAAGGTTGCTTCTCTCTTCCTTCACATGGGTGGCCACGAAAATGGCCAGCTTTTTGTTATTTTAAGAATTGTTTAGAGTTTGTGGCTCAAAAAAAAAGAATTCTTTAGAGTTTGTGGCTCAAAAAAAAAAGAATTTTTTAGAGTTTGGGTCTGTTTTACAAAAGTAATGCTATTTTAGAGGCCCACGCTTGATCACTTGCATCAGAGTTGTTGCCCAAATTCCCAATAGCTTGCTTCTCTCTTCCGGCCACGAAAATGGTCAGCTTTTTGTTATTTTGAGAATTTTAGCGTTTGGTCTGTTTTACGAAAGTAATGTTAGGCACTTTCTCTACTAATTTTTTTATTTATTATTTATTATCTTATTGTGTATTTTCATGATCTAAAATTTTTATTTTTTAAATTATTTTTAAAAAATTATCTCTATAAAATATAATCAAATAAAAAATTATTTAATTATGTAACTGTGATCAAATAAATAAATAGTTTTAATAACAATTTCATTCATTGTTTGTTTATTTAATAACAATTATATGATTAAACGATTTTTGATTTAGTTAATTTTTTACAAAGGTCCATTTATTTTAATTACTAAATTTCAATAATTTTTTAGTTTAGGTACCAAAATTAAATAGCATTTTAGATTATATACTAGTTGAAAAGTCAAACAAATTAATAAAGTAAAAATATTAAAATTTATAAATATTACATCATATGCCACTACAATAAAAAAAATAAAAATAATATTACATTAATTTATACTATATTGTATTATAAAAAATAAAAAATCAATCCAGTCACAATTTAACTGTCACTATCTTGATAAATTGAAAGAAACAATTCACAGCACTATATTATATATTATTTTGAGTAAAAATATTGTTTTGATATCTATTTATACTATATTGTAGTATAATTTATCTAAAAAAAATTCAATTAAGTCACAACTTAACTGTGACTGTCTCACAACTTAGATGTGACTGTCGTTTAGTCATAATTAAATTTGAAATTGTGAGCGTTGTACAGTCACAATTAAATTTGAAGTTGAGACTACATTAACAACTTTTCAAGATAATATAAAAGTCTCAAGTCAATTTGTTAAAACCTTATAAATTTTAACTAACACTCATCATATGTGGGCTAAAGGATAAAAATGTTAAATAGAAAAGGCTCAAATCAAAAGTACCAACATATTTGTGACTTAATCTAAAAAACTATATTTAAATTTGCTAGTTCAATTAAAATATTATATGATCTTCATGTTATACCAAAAAATTATTAGGATTTGATATTTAATCTTAATTTTCTATTTTTACAAAGATAATCTTTAAATAATGATTTAAAAAAATAAACGATTCGAATTATAAAAATACGTTGCAGAATGAAAATAATAAAGAAAAAAGTCGGTGGATAAGATATATTAGAGAAGGTGGATAACATTCCCCTTTTACATATCCCCATTAGCTTAGAAGAAGAACTGATTGAGATTTAAAAATATTGTTCTAACTTGCACCTTAGTATTTCCTATTTTAAAATTTTTTTTCATATTATGTTAAAATTAATGAGATTTAAGTCTCACAAAATATTCATCTTTAAAAATTCAAATAAAAATAGACGTCGAGTTCAAATGGTAGTCAAAATTTAGACTCATATATGAGACTTGAGTTTGGGTCGGTCACTTTGAGTCCAAACTCTCCGGCCCATTGAAGTGGCTCTTTCATCAAATTGGACATGTTGTGATTTGGCCCAATATGTTGAACCGAAACCCAGCTTAGGTTCATCGGTGGACAGCTCAGCCCTGACTCTTGAGGAAGGTTGGGCTTAGGTCTAATAATTTGGCCCAGAGTCAGCCCGAAGGCTAACCCATTCGGGACGTTTGATGAATCATTGGCTTGCCCACAGGCTGCCTTACAGTCCTTAAACCACTTTTATTTTTAGTTTTTGGTATGACAAATCACAAATCCACTTGATCTTATATTAGAATGCATTCATATTAATTTTTTTTTCCTTGAAATGCATTCAATTTAATTACTTTTATCTTTCACTGCAATTATTTATTATTTTAATTTAATAGATAAAATTCATTTCAGTATATTTAAATAAATTATGGGTACCTACCAACTACTAGAGACCTGTCTGGCTCACAATCCTATCATATATTTTAGTAACGACCCGGCCCAATGTATTGGTTGACAAAAACGACATGGCGTTTGATGACGTACGAGATAAAACAACAAGTTTGTCGTTACTCGTTAGTCCTTGACCCAGTTCCACCTCTCCAGTCTCCACCACATTCATTCGCTTCCATTGAAGCTCCTTCAAAGCTAAAAGAACAGAGCTTTATGAAAATACAGGAACCATAAAACTCCAATGAGATTCTGAATTGAAACAAGTTGACGATCCACAACAATCTGAATCATATAAAAAAATGGTGAGGACCTCTTCTCTAAAACCCAGCACCAAATTTTTCCTAAGAAAACACAGAAAATGGCCAGTCTCACCCTACAACACCAGATGGCACCGAATATTCAACCAAAACCAAGCATTTCAAACCCTCAAACAATCAGCACCACCTCCACACCAACCCCACCACCTTCTCTCCACGCTCATACACTCCTTTAACACCTACAACTGTGACCCAACTCCTGAAGCCTACCACTTTATCCTCAAAACCCTAACCAAAGCTTCCCAATTCACCCACATCCCTCCAGTTCTTGACCGCCTCGAATTCGTTGAAAAGTTCTACGTACCCGAATCCATTTTTGCCCATCTGATTAGTTTTTATGGCCGTGCTGATAGAATTCAGGACGCCATTGATCTTTTCTACAGAATTCCTCAGTTTAGGTGTGCCCCTTCTGCGGACTCGCTCAACTCATTGCTGTCTGTGCTTTGTGGATCTTGTGAAGGTCTTGCATTGGTGCCCCAAATTTTGCTCAAGAGCCATGATATGAGCATCCGGCTCGAAGAATCGAGTTTTCGGATTTTAGTTACTGCTTTGTGCGGAATTAGAAAGGCCGAGTACGCTATTGAGATATTGAATTTCATGATCAGTCGTGAGTATGGTTTAGATGTGAAGATTTGTTCTTTGGTATTGTCATCACTGTGTGAACAAAAGGATTTAGCTGGTGTAGAGGTTATGGGGTTTTTGGAAGAGATGGAGAAAGTTGGGTTTTGTCCTGGTATGATGGACTATTCTTATGTGATTAGGTTTTTGGTGAAACAAGGGAGGGGTTTGGATGCTTTGGATGTTTTGGGTAAGATGAAAGTGGAGGGAATTAAGCCTGACATTGTTTGTTATACCATGGTTTTACATGGTGTTATTTCGGAAGGGGAATACGGGCACGCAGATGAGCTATTTGATGAATTGCTTGTGTTGGGTTTGGTTCCTGATGTTTATACTTATAATGTGTATGTAAATGGTCTGTGTAAGCAGGGTAATGTGAAAGAGGGATTAAAGATGATTTCTTGTATGGAAGAGTTGGGGTGTAAGCCTAATCTGATTACTTATAACATTTTGTTAAAAGCATTATGTAAGAATGGGGAGCTTAGTAGGGCGAGGGAGCTTCTTTGTGAGATGACCTTAAAGGCTGTTGGGGTAAACTTGCAGACATATAGGATTATGCTAGATGGTCTGTTTCGTAAAGGTGACATTGATGAAGCTTGTGCTTATATGGAGGAAATGTTAGATAAGTTTTTCTTTCGTTCTTGTTCAACATTTGATGAGATAATATATGGGTTGTGCCGAAGGGGTTTGGTTTGTAAAGCAATGGAATTGCTGAAGAAAATGGTTGACAAGAACATTGCGCCAGGGGCAAGGGCTTGGGAAGCACTACTCCTTAGCACAGGGTCTGAACCTGGTTTAGTAGAGACTACTTGGACTGGTTTGGTGAACCCAAATGCAGCAATTTCAGTTAGGTTGCTAGAGGAGTGACATTGATTTTTTGACCAGTACAGGTTTTGTCTTGCAATGTAGCATTGGTTATAGTTGGTGTGTTGTATACTTGTATCCACAAGTACAGTTGACTGACTTCTCACCTACACAATGCAAAGCTGAAGCAGAAGTTGCTGATTCCATGTGCATCAGATTCCTTTTCTTATGATCTTTGCTGAAGAGAGGCAATTTAGCCTGACTCAGCACACTGTACCTATGCCGGCCTCTTGTCCATTTCTGTGTCCAAGAATGTTTGGCAGCAAATTGTATGTACATCTTACACATTACCAACCTAGAATCTTATGCCTTACTTGCTATGTTGGTATTGTGTTGTGTTGTTGTTGGCTTTTTCTGCTAGTTTGGCTTGAACATATTAGTTGATGGAAATTTTAACAAAAGCAACGAAATTATCAATCGTCTGTTCGGGTACGATAAAGTTGTAATGAGCATGTGGTCTTAAGCTCTTGAGTCTTGACTCTTGAGCATTAGCTATGCCAACAAATTGTGTTCCCATTTTTGCTTTTTGTTTCAGTGCTTGGACTGGTGGACAACATACTCTGTGTTTCATGTTTCTAAAATCAACTAGAAAAATATGAACTGGGAACTAAGAAGAATGAGAAAAATACCAATTATGAGTTGTTTTATGCACCCACTGGTAATTTATACTGTTACATGCTTTTCTTTACATTTGAGGGCTCAAGGCCTAGAAGAAATAAAATTGTCCACAGCACTAAACGGGGCCTAAAAACCCCTACTAACTGCAACTGGTCAAGCCATAAAGCCTCGTACTTTCTTTTAATTAATTCAATCTGAATTTTCAAAAGTCATGATATTGAAAGAAGTGCTATGATGATTGGCTCACTTCTATAGTTCTATTCTATCTTGTGTGGGAAAATACCTCAAAAAGTAAAACAAACAAATAAAATAAAAAGAAGCAAATTTGCTGGCTTTACACTTCATCAATGAAATGATTGAGGCATCCAAAGATCGCTGTTTGTCTCCTTTTCCAAACATGGAAATTTTGTCGGTGTGAAAAGGGCTTCTATGCTCTGCAGTGAGACCAAAATTTCTGCATTCACTCTCTCACATATAGATAAATCAACTTTAATTCGCTAAAAAGCACAAAATTAAGATAGAAATTAACACCATAAATTAAGTCGCTTACAAACACCCACATCTGGCTTGAACAGTTGAACAGTAGCCTGTTGTTAACACAAAAATTGAAGAGAATTACAGAGTTGGATTAGAAACAAAGTAAAAGTTGTGGATGTGTGTGTGAAGCTTATCGCTGTGAGTCAGACGTAGATGAGAAGCAAGTGTGAAGAGACGGAATAGAGAGATACATATTGTGGTGTTTCCCTGGTGGCGGTACCAAGTACTTGCTACTTGCTACTTGCTACTTGCTACTTGATCATTTCATTGTGATGAGCATTCAACCCATCACTTGCTATTCTCGGAAATCCATGCACTTGTTTGGTACAAGCATCTCTTATTAATTAGCTCAATTACTTCGCTATAATTGGCACCACAATGACAGCAAGAATCTGCAATCCCTGCAACTCCAGGTACAAAACTACCATACAATGGGTAATATGTATACCCCTCATGTGTCCTTCTCTCATCAGATACTCTTATTACTGATCATACTAACGTAATGGGTCTAAGTCTAACTATTTAAAAGAAATTATACGTATTAATGTTAGCATAATAACGTGGTATTAATGTCCCACCAAAAAAGCAAGAAAGGAAGAGAAAAAGTGAGACCAGTGTCAAATAATATTTATTTCAATTAATTTATTCACTCTTTCTATTCTTTTTTATTTTATTCATTAATTTCATTCTCCTACTCTGCTATATACCAATGTTGATCACTGTTAAAAATGACAGTGAATATTGATTGCTCAAGCATCATATATTGTTGTAAAATAATATTAATTCATAGCCCTTAGGGCGACACGGCATGATTTCTTCCTTATTCAAAAGCTAGCATTATGTATTTCCACAATTAGACAACCATCCTCATACTCGGGGACAATACATCAAAAAGAATTCCCTTATATATAAAACCACTTTGAATTATAATGATTTAAAAAAATGATAATATTTAAGGGAAAGGACAAGTTGTTTTTCTTAATTAATTATATATATGAAATCAATTGCTGCACTGATCTGATGATTATAATTAATTCTTCTTCATGCATTAATTATTACTATATATTTGAGAGAGAGAGCAATTGTTAGTTGATGAATATTCTTTTGCTTAATTATAACACTATACATCAAATAAGCAGTCAATTAATGGTCATGATCACTCATCTGAATAAATTAACTGTTGAAAAATCACTGTGATCCTTACTCATTATCATAGCATTTTAACAATATCAAAAGAGAAAAATATCGAATCAACTCTCTAGCTAACTATATAAATATATATATAGCTAAGAAAATGCAAATAATTAATTAGAATTAAATTGTGGATCATGAATATAATTGATGACCCAGTACCTGATCGATCCAGCACTGCACTGCATGGTTCTCCAAAGGTAACAATTGAATCATAAGGTGGAGTGGTCATGATGGGGAAGAGGGGCACATGAAGAACTAACTCATATATGGTTACTGGAGTGGATCATATATATATGAGATGTGTAATTAAAATTAAAATGGGAATATTGGTCCAGTATATATATGTTGATGAGTTAGTAATGCACGTGCCCTGCTTCTCCATCTTGCTCAACACACACCTTCCTGCCTGCCACTACTACTGGGAGCTACAGCTACCCGAGCCTTCTCATCATCACAAAGAAGCTACAGAGAGAGATAGATCGAGAAGGTACTGCTGAGAGAGAGAGAGAGAGAGAGAGAGAGAGAGAGAGAGATCTTAAAAGGGTGAATTTGAGACACTCATCTGCACTTGTGTGTCCTGCTAGCCCACTCATTTATAACAAAAGAGGCAAATGAGGGAGTGTGTTAAAGGTGGGTAAGGGAACAGCTATGGAGAAAAGAAATATTGCATATTAATTGCATATGGCATATTGCAAGTCTTAGTTGGGTGTGTGGGACCCCATCATCAGTTTGAGGTCCAAAGTCCAAACAACTTGTGATACCTTGCAGCTACCTACAACTACAGGACCACATATATATATATATTCACCACCATATCATATGGTCCATTTACACATACATATCAATTAAATTAATTTGCCCATAAGGCCATAACAGTGTGCTAGCTAATAACAATTTTTTCTAAATTTTATTATGCTCATCCCACATTCCCACCTGAACTGTAGTAATCAACAGTGCATTTCCTTGGCACTACTCAGTACTCAGCACTCTAAATTTGCCTTTTGCTTGCCTGTCACCACTTTCTTAATGGGATGGTGACTGCAGTCCACATACAACTCCTTGAATTCTCGATTTCATTTTTTTAATTTAAAAGAAAAATTTTGGAGTAGTATGCACATAATTAACATAATAGACACCTTTCCAATCAGCTTCTAGAATTAATATTAGAATAAGTCTAAAACTAAAACTAAAACTAAAAAACAAAGTTTCTGTACACGAGTCTCAAATTAACCAGCTGCTAGTTAATTAGTGTCTTAATTGAATTTGAAGGAAACATAGATATATACAATCAAATCAAGAGAGGAAAAAATAAAAAGTTGTCATTGTCATAATTGTTAATCCCTAGCAAAGTAGATATCCATATCATATTTTTAAGAATTAAGATCATGAAGGATATGGGCTACATTAATAGTGTAACTGCCACACTTATTACACCATTTCAGCCCCATTAACACTGGCACTACTGCTGCACAATGCCTCCTGTATATTTCACACTCGATAGATCTTGCCTTTCATTCAACTACCACACCTGTCTTCATATTAATTCCTCCAATACTAGCTATCTATCTGATTAGATTTAATCATTCCCTGCTTAATTAATTAATTAGTTAATAAAGTGGAAATTAGTTACTAGCTAGAGAGAATTAATATTATGGGCCTTATGGCATAGTGAGATCGAAATGGACATGACACACACACACACACATATCATATGTTACAATCCTAAGATGGTGACCTGCCCTTTCTAGGCTTCCATGAGGTTGGCAAGTGTTTCATTTTACGTCCATATTCCCGGAAGCTGCTGCTTGCCACAGAACATGCGTCTACGTGTTTTCCGTCTTCATCATCAACATGTAAACTGTGTAGCTCGATCCTTTGCTGTCTCAACTTCTGCGACAAATTCGTTTCTCCAATACAGCAACGAATACAAGAAGAAGATGATGGTGATGATTAAATTATGTTTTACAATGGAAATTAAAACCGAAATTTATACAGATAGGTGATTAAATTTAATATTTCCCAAATAATCATTGTACGTATTTTATTCAATGCACTTATTAATTCAAGGAAAATGCATACATGAATCATGAATGCCTTTTCTTTCAATTCAGTCAACAAACTCCTACCAAATGGTGTTAAAGGAGTATCATTGTGGCTCATACAACTTTTTCTAATTCATCGTGAATGATGAATCCAAGATCTTGAGTGATCACCCGTTCTTATACATTGTCCGCGAGTAGGTGATGAGTAATGTTAAAAAAACTTAATTAGTGATTGTACTTATTGTCGTTTTTACTAGACCCACTTCCCATCAAGTTTGCCCCCAAGTCTCTTTCCAAGTGCACTTCCCTATGTATATGTAGCTCATATCCCATCAAGTTTACTTAACTACTTCAACTGTTACGTTTTTACTTAATTAGCTCACTGCTAGATGCTTCTTCTCATGTCTCAAAACAGATTACACAAGGACAGAATTAAGAGTTTCTTTTTTCTTTTTTCCTTTTGGGTAATCACAGGTCTTGTGTAAATTGTTGTGGTGTATGGTGCAACTCTCACACAAATAATGCAGGATCTATCACAAACACATATAATACTAGGTCGACATGTCACCTCATATTACCACACGTAATAATTTGTATAAAAATTCCTGGATGAGTTGAGGATCGCAAAACTGGGCACTAGCGCCCCATTTGCAGCAGCTTGTTTTTCTGCTTACTGTTTGTATAATAAATAATATCACCACAGTTAGTGCGTGTGTACTTAATAACAAACAGGGTAACCCGGCCCATTGCCATATATAACGTGGACCATGTGGGGTAAGGATTATGACTCTCTCTCTCTCTCTCTCTGAGTAAGAGAAAGAAATTTGTGAGTAGACATCCATGTTTACTTGAGAGGATTGTGGAAATCTTCAGCAGCCTATAAGAAAACAGCCAAAACTAATACCTAATCTGTAGAGCTATTCATGGTCCAAGGAAAAAGTAATTGTTAAATTGGTAGATACAATTAAGAAATATATATATACATTCCTCGATCCGCTTTTTGATTTAACATTCCAGTCTAGGCCAAGATTCTAAGACCATTAATGTGACCAAGAAAAAGGAAAAATAAGTAATTGAAAGACTTGATCAATTTGCGTAAACAAAAATTGATAAAGTAATATTCTAGCTTACATTGTGTCTCAACTCTCAACCATAAGATCAAGATTTAAATAAAAAGATTTATGAGTTATGACTATTATACACTGTAGACGATTATCAATCATTAATATATAATTATAAGTTTTATAATAAATTTCACACTTCACACACATTAATGACTTGAATCCCCTTGAAAGTAAAGCTCTTTTAAATTGAACACATTGAATCGAAAGACGTAGGAAGCTGAATCCATGAATGTAATGTTATGACAAAGGGTGATATCAAACTAAAGAGGATTGCCTTTATATCAAATAAGCCAAAATGTCATACTTATTAAAAAAAATCAACCAGATATATTGGAACTTTATAATTTCATTTTGTTTGCTAACGCGTGCCTAATAATATTTTGGATCTTATCGAAAGATAAATATATATATAATATAATATGTTGGATGCAGCCCATTGACCTGGCATTCCACTCCACTTAGGCAGTGATAAAGATGTGAGTAGTAGAGACAAAATCCAAGGAAATGAAAAATAAAGAATTAAGAATGCGAAAGCATAGAAGGTAGAATGTCTTTTGGGAATTAGGAATATAATATTTCAGAGATGTCAATTTTGCAAGCTATACTTGACATCACATGCCAAAAGAAATAATAATCAAACAAGTGAGCAAGTAGTGGTTACTGAGGTGGTTCTCAGCAAAAGGCGGAGACAGGTATGGAAGTAGGTAAAGCTCTTCTGTAATGGAGATATCACTTGCAAGCACTCCCACACTATACCTTAACCTTACAGTGGACATAATTAATAATATTTGTTTAATTAAATGGAAGTAAATAAATATATATATATATTGTGAGACCTCCTATCCTACGTACACATCATTCATAAATATATATATATATATAGAGAGAGAGAGAGAGTGAGTGAGTGAGTGAGAGTAATATCCTTTTACTAACAGGCGGCTTTAAATATTCATGTACCTAGCTAGTTGAAGTTTTTCGCTCTTATTAAATAGTCTATCAACATAAAATATTTACCTTGTATAACTGAAGCCTTACCATACATTTAAACAAGAATTTTCATAATTAATAGTTCATTTATATACATATGATTTTATGCATAAATGATTCTTTCATATTTTGACTAGTCAACATTCAAAAGGTGATGTACCATCGTAATAGTGTGTTAGATTTGATGATAAAGATTTTCATCTAATCATACACTTATTGTTTTGCAACTAATTAAACAAGCTAAATTAATTAAATTCAATACATATATAAAAAGTTTTTGGTCACCATCTTAAAAAAAATTATGAAGCTCTTAGGCATGTAGCGATTTAGTTTTAAGTACTTATAGTTTCATCTTTATTTATTAATTTCAAATTAAATCTACAGTATTGATAATGAATTAATATCTCGTAAGATACGATCGAAATCAATGTACAATTAAGAGCATCAACAACAAAATTGGTTGAAGAATACGGTGAGTGCTTGCTCTCCTAATAGTTCATGAACCTTATATAATTAAATGCTTAAGAGTTCTTGGCAGAAAAAAATAATAATAATAATTATCCTATTACCAATTACCAAGAGAAATTATTATAATTGTAATTGGAGAATGAGCCATTCGTGTTATCTGCCCTAAGATCTGGGCATAACTTTATATGGAATCTTCAGGATATATAAAACTATATCCTGAGCATATCTCATCGTCATGGTGGCGTAAGGTCTGTATAGCAATGAACTCTGTTAAACATTATCGATTGGTAATTATTGTTTGCTTATATGTGATTAGCTAGGCACATTAGTAAAGTACAGTGAGATTAAGTTAAACCTAGTTACCAAAACAATTAAACAGGGAGAGTTTTAGTGAAATATATATATCTGAGGCGTTAATTAAAGTTTTGACAAGGAGCTAGCACTATTAATCAAGTGAATGACAAACATGATTACTATATTTTGTCTAATCAGGCGGAAAAGCAGGAATGATTATCTATGACCTCTTTTTCTTCCTTGTCTTCACTCAAAAGGGTCAAGGCGTTTGTGACATAATTATGTCATATATGACCTCACTATTATTGTATTTTACCACGTTATACTTTGGTTAATATTTGAGATTCCTCACTATTAAGTGTTAACCACATTTGTGGCACCTACTAAAGGATAAACATGATTAATCGCATTCATCTCAACACCAACATTTTTTTTTTCTCAAGATTCAATCAATCCTGTGACATCTGTCTTTTCCCTGATCATGTTGTTGAAATGAATTATATCAATCAGATTGGTAGAGATTTGAGGATCCTATTTCATTTTCACTACAAATTCTAGTAAACATTATACCTGACTTTTAATCTGAATGATAATTTGATAATTAGCTTATATTTTTGAATTTTATTACTAAATCTTAAATCACATTAAAGTACTCTTAAATTTTTAATACATTATTCAACATCTTACCGAAGTACTTCTGGATCAAATCCACAATTGAGATTAAAACTCAAATAAGAAGGGAATCCATTCCCAAGAGTACTATTCGAATATAGTATTAAGATGGAAGTTAAAACTTTACACTGTAACTTCTTTTTTTTGAAAAATTATTAAATTAAAAAAGATTACAATTGTTTTCAAACAGAGCGTCTTAGATAAAGGCAGGAGGCTATGCATGCCAAAGACAACGATCTGAAATTAAAATAGCATAACAAGCTAAACGATGGGCTACCCATTAGCATGCTGATCGAGAAACATGGGAAATAGAAATACACCTGGAGAGTATGCTAAAAATCGAATATCTTCAAAAACACGCCCTGTGTTTTATGCACGAAACATTGCATCCCAATCCTAATTAAATTTGTGAATGTGCCTAACATTCTTTGAACAACATATGATAACAAACAGAGGGAGAGGGTGAAAAATAGACCAATATGAGGCAAGAAATACCACTAAAGACTAGAGATCGAGCATCTCACACTTTTGAAACTTTTAGAGGGAGCACAAGACCAAAATAGGGATGATAGGAGAGCTAGGTGTTTGAAAAGCTAATATACATGAAAGAAGAAACATAAATAAGGGTGAGACCAAAATAGGGTCGATGGGAAAAGTCATGAGCTAGCTTACATGAAAGAAGAAACATAAGACTATAAAAGAATGGGGTCATTTTCCATGCCCCTTCAAATGCCCAAGTTGGATATCTTTCACATAAAGCTAAGCCTTTTATGACTAGCTATAGGGATATTGAAATAATGCAAGGAGATCGAACCTATATGTATACCAAGAACAACAAGTGCATGCCTTGGCCATCACTAGTCTTAAAGTGGTCCCTTTGACCTAAGATTTCCAAATAATTGAGGTTGTTAGAGGAACAACATGCATGAGTTAGCTAACCTAGCATAATTTATAGTATGTATAGGCTTACAACTATCAGATGATTGATAGTTACAGAAAATGAAAGCAGCTGTGTTGATATAACAAACAATAGAAATTAATTTCCCAGGATTTGAGATCGCTTTTAGCTTTTCTAATCAGGATTTGATCATCAAGTAGCTAGAATTTGATTGGGGATGTTTTAGAGTCGTGCATGGATATACATACTTAACAAATGGCAGGCAAGTATTAGTACGTACAATATTAATTGTGACACATCAATAGTCCAACATTCCCACCTGGCTAATAAGTTAATAACCATAATTTTCATGTAAAAGTGAGTGATTCACGTAAGGCATTTTGGTACATTGGTGGTCCAACTGATGGCTAACCATGATTTTGGTAGAAAGTAACCATATTCATGCATGATAAATATATATGGATTTTGTTCATTTTCAGATATTCGAGACAGATGGGAATATAGTCTCTAGTATGCTCTAACAAAATGCATAAAGTAAAATATTATTCTGGACATTCATAGTGGGGGGCCTTTGAAAATGGAGGAAAAAGAGAGGGAGTAGGAGAAAAAGTAGTCCCAAAAAGACATTGTTTTAGACATAATATAAGATCAGTATTTTGAAAAAAATATCAGAAAACCTTATGGCTTATTCCGAGAGAAGTGGTGTTAAGTTTTTATAAGTCTAAAATGGGAGTACAAAAATATCGGAAGAAAAGGAATAAGGATCGATCTACTGATTATTGAACTCTTTTCCAAATAAATAAAAGGTTCATTGATTTTAGATACTAAATTATAATGTTTTTTCATTTCAACTACTAAAATATTTATGTAATTTCACTTTAGGTACTAAATTTTAGTTTAAGTACCAACTTTAAAAAACATAGTTATATTGAACTGTAATTGTCTATCAGTCATAGCTTTTTTATTGATTTGTTGTTTTTTCAATATTTGTAAGGTCTAAACTTTAATGTTTAGTTTTTGGGTTATAAGAATTCATCCCCCAAACCTAAATCAAAAGTATGAAACCCTTAAAATTTTTGATTTTTTATAAATTTTAAATAGTCACAACTGAAATTTTGATTTTTTATAAATTTTAAATAGTCATAACTATTACTGTTCGACAATTACAATAGTAACTGTTCGACAGTAACAACTGTATAACAAACTGATTTGTGACCTAATCCAAAATGTTTTACTCTAGGTTAGTACCTAAACTAAAAAAAATTAGTGTCTTACTATTTTACTAAAAAACTATTGATATTTAGTATTTAATCCTAATTTTCTAATAAATAAATGTCAATTAATATTCAAAAAATTTATTAAACTGGAACAATGGGCATTGACCTGGCTTGGGCCAAAGTATACGTATTGGTGTCTACATCTAACCGAACACAGATTGATAGTAGGATGGCAGTGGCCCGCATGGGGCTAAACCTGTCTCTCCACCTGAATTATGTGTTCTGTTAAACTGGGCCAAGCTTGAAGAAAGATCAACCAAACTATTTTTTTTACTAAAAATAAATAAATTTTGAGATTCAGAAATTGGTGCGTAAGAGAACTAGCGTGGAATGTTGGACTAAACAAAAAGTCTCATTAATTGTTTAATCTTTTTTTTTTTTTTTTTTTTTTTGCCACTCATTAATTGTTTAATCTAAAGAAAGCTAAGTATAGATTAGCTAGAATACGGTTTTTCAGTTTGGGCCTGAATGCGAGCCCTAACGTTCGATATAGAAAGAGCAACGAGCTGCCACAACTTTGTGGACTGTGGATAGCATGGCCTGAAACACTAAGTGTTGTATCCAGTTTTGGGCTTGAAACTAATGTCTTTTCAGTTGAGCTTGGGCTATTCTTTGTTAAGTTTTACCTCCTTTTATTTTGGGCCGGTTTGTTAACTTTAACCTTAGCCGGTAAATTCTATAAAATTTTGATCAAAAGATCAAAACACCCGAACTTTAACAATTCTTAGTGATTTAGGTGATTTAGCTGTTTTAATTTTGGTGGGTCCCTCTCTTGATCGAGGGTTTGACTAGGGTTCCACCATAAACTCTAGTTTAGTTTTGGTTGTTGAGTCCCTTTCTTGATCTAGGGTTTTCTCTGGTTATGTATCAAGAGGAATTTATGTTAGTTAATTGTTGTTTTAAAAGTTAGTACGGACGGTGCATTGTGCCCACGATGGGAGTTAGAGGTATTGGTGTTGTTCTTCGAAACAATCATAGGAAGGTTAAGGTGGTGATTGCCTCTTTTCAGCATCACTTCATCCCAACAAGTTGAGATTTTGGCAATTTTTTGCAAGCTACAGTTGTTTATTGGTAGGTCTTGAAGTTGTGGTTTTTTTTGAGTCGGATGTTCAAGCTATTATCTAGGCCTAACATTGGTGAGGTTACCAAACCAAGAGCTCCTAACTGACCACCGACCGAGGCAAGTCGGAATACAAGCCAAAACTGCCAACTGCAATCGATCCGACGGTGGTCGGATTTTGACTATGTCGAAGGTGGACGGTATTGTTCGAAGGTGGTCAGAGTCGGTATAGGCCAGCCAAAAAGAGGGAGGCATAGGTTTGGAGTGGTGTCTCGATTAGGTGGTGGTGGTGGGGGAAGTTTGAGGGGTCTCGGGTGGTGAGAGAGATCACAGTGGGCTGGGGAGGTCTCAGTGGTGGTGCTAGACAGTAGAGATGATAGGTGGTGGTGCTCAGCGAGAGAGAGAGAGAGATGCAGAGACAGAGGTTTAAAATAGATGACAGAGATACAAGGATGAGAGAGAGATGCAGGGATGAGAAAGAGATGCATATAGAGACACATAAATGTAGATGTCGGTCGATTCGGTCGAAATGTCAATTTTAGAAACCAAAATCGACTTGACCATGACTGAGGTTGGTCGGTAGAAAATCCGACCCTCAACTGTGCTTCCATCGAAAACCACAAAAATCGACTAACCAAAGTTGGTTGGTGTGGACGGTTTCATTGGTAGGCTGTTTAAAATGCCAGCGATACTATTATCAATCGATTTATCAGCTCGGTGGAGGATTGCATCAAACAATAAGGATGCGTTTGATAACGTTTTACCAAACGGTTTTTCATTTTATAAATTTAAAAAATGACAAAAATACGTTTAGTTGCCGTATTGAAAAAACAATTTTTGAAAAATACAAAATAGAATTCCTACTTTACAGTGTAAATTTGGAAAACGACTAAATGATGTTTTCGATGAATTTATAAAACATAGAAAATACAGATACAAATAAAAATAATAATTTACAATTGAAAAAAAAAATGAAAAAACATGTGATATGCACCTCTTCCTCACCTAGCCAGACCCATCTCCAGCGGCAACCTTACTCCTCGCCACTGCCCACTTCACCCATCTCTCTTCATCTCTCCTCTATTTCTTTTTCTCTTTCTCTACCCATCTCTCAAAATATATATTTTGTAATCTCTCTATAGTTTTTAATTCTCGCTTCAATAAACGGATCAAGACTCCCCATAACATCTATGACAGGAAGTAGGGGTGTAAACGAGCCAAGCCGAATACCACCGTGCTCAAGCTTGGCTTGTTTTAATTTTTTCGAGCTTGAGCTTGGCTTGGCTTGTTTTTTATACGAGCCGAGCTCGAACGAGCTAAAAAAAAATTGAACCTGATACAAACTCGAGCTGTATCGAGCTTATTCACATAATTTTATCAAAGATATTTTATTAGCTATTATTTTTAAAAATATATTAATTTCTATCGAATATTTTTTTCTTGAAAGCATTATAATATGTTAATTTAACTTAGAATTAATATATATTTTTAATTAAATTAGATAGGCACCAAAGACTTCTTTAAAACACCATAGAGATGAATATGGTTTCTATGAAATACAACTGTACCAAATAATTTCATCTAAACATTGATAACTTATAACATTTGTAAAAATTCTTATTAAAAAAGAGATGTAAGGTAGTAGAAGTTTTATAACCAAACAATACAAAAACAAAGTAGGAAATAAAAATAGAAGTTCTCATATAAGTTATGAAAAATGAGGTATGAAACATATAAGCTAGAAAATATGAGCTGCTCACGAGCTTTTCGTGCCGAACATACTAAAGCTCAAACTTGGCTTGTTTCTTAAACGAGCGAGCTTCAGCTTGGCTTGTTTTTTTTTTCGAGCCGAGCTTAAACGAATCAAGCTCGAGCCGAACTCGATACAAACTCGAGTTGTATCGAGCCAATTTACAGCCCTAACAGGAAGCACACGAGCCTTAACAACCCTTACATAGAGAAAATACATTCGTTCAACTATATCAGAGGTGCTTGCAGTCTTGTCTCCATTAATAATACGATCACCAACAACTCTTCCACCTCCAAGGTAGTCGCACCGTCTGAGGTGGGTTGAGTTTTATGAAACTTCTCTCTTTTTTAATTATATATTTTATGAAATTAGTTAATAATAATTTATAATTATTATCTTTTGTAAATATAATTATTTGGTTGTAATAATTGGTTAATATCAAATATGTTTTCATTATTTTTGTTTTATATAATTATTTTTCAATTACATTACTAGACGCTTTCTCATATTTTGAGAATACAAAATTTAATTTGTCATTTTCATTTTACAATACAATTTTTTAAAAATTATTCTGTAAAACGTTAACAGACGAGCCCTAATTTTTTGAGGTAATGGGATTTGGCATCTTTTTGATAGTTCTACATTTAGTTATATTTCTCGAAATTGTAATCAAGTTGTATGTGTGCTTACTAGTTTTGCTTTAAATTGTATTGACTTTTCATTCATGGCATGATGGAGTTTCTCCTTAGTTGGAATCTCTTCTCCATAATACAATGTAATACTCTATTTGATTCAATGAGTTATGCTTAGGAAAGTAAAAAAAGAATTAACAATTCTTTAATGCCAATAATACCCCTAGTCCTTAAATATAAAATTATTCTTTAAATTTATAAAAGATAAAACAAAAAAGAGGAATGCATGGAGGAGCCTCCTGTCTACACCTCTCCTCCTCTGGCAACTCTAAGTCTCCAACGCGGAAAGGAGAGATTGAAAAAGAAAATAAAATTTATGCTCTACTGAAAAAGTAGAAATCACTACCTTCGATTGGAGGAGGACGAAATGAGGTATGAATGTATGATTATGTGCATTGTGAGTAATTAGGTGTAAAGATTATATTTTTTGTTGTATATAGAATATCTTTAATTATCACTCCTATAAAGTAATAAAAATTTCCTATGTAAGTGGAGCAAATAGGATTAATAAAACAAAAATAAAAACAACGATGTTAATTAAATTAAATTAATAATGAGAGACAAAGTATTGTATTTGTTATCTAAAATAAAGTACATCCACTTCTCAAAAAAGAAAACAATCTCCATAAAAATATTTTTTAGGAGTTGTATTTTAAAAAAGGCCAAAAACAAAGGTGACGCTTTAACTTTTGTCCAACAGGACAGGACACTCAGCAACGGCCACTGAGAAGGACGCACACCCCCTCCAAATTTTGGCATTTCCTCTGCCGTCTCTGTCTGAACCTTTTTTTTAAACAAAAATAAATAAAAAAGTGCGAAGCGAGAAAGATATAAAACAATGCTCTTCATCAGTCCACCTTGCTCGCTCTCACTCACTACTCCTTCCGATGGCAACGGTCGCATTCGGCTCTGGCCTCGCTCTACTTCGCGCCAATCAAAACGACGCCGCTCAGAAACCGCTTCTGTATGCCCCGAACTTCAACTTCTTGCGATTGAACCCGAGCTCGAGAACTTATGCTTCGTCGACGCGGTGGCGTCGCATCGGAGTTCCAAGAGCCGCCACGGAGGTGGTGGACGATCGAATTATTGAGAGACAAGAGAAGGAGAAGGAGAAAAAGAAAGGTAGGGTTCTGAGAGTGGGGATCATCTGCGGAGGTCCGTCTGCGGAGCGTGGAATTTCTCTCAACTCCGCTCGATCAGTTATCGATCACATACAAGTAAGCTTCTTCACTCGTAATTCGTGTTTGGATTCCGTCAAAACAGTAGGAAAATTATTTGATTGTTTCTATTGAATTTGAAACAGGGGGAAGATTTTCATGTGAGTTGCTATTACATTGATTCTAACCTCAATGCGTTTGCAATATCCCCTGCACAGGTTTGCTTGTATAACATGCATTGCTCTGAAATTTGCTAGACTTGTTTCTTTGTCCATTTATTAATTTTGCACATTAATTCACAGGTATACTCCAACACTCCCGCGGATTTTGATTTTAAACTTGAAAGGCAAGTTAGTGCTTTTAAACTTTGGAATTTAGTGTTTCTATGTAAGCAAATATGTTGAGCAGGATAAATGTCTCTTTCTGCAGCCTTGCCCAAGGTTTCAAATCTTTGTCTGACTTCGCGGAACACCTCACTGCCTCTGTGGACATAGTGTTCCCAGTCATACATGGTCAATTTGGTGAAGATGGTGGCATTCAGGTGTAGTGTAGTGTAACCTTTTACTTTCATTAATACAGACACACACATACTAATGGATTTTCTTTTTATTTTTCCTTTCTTTGTGATGTAATATTTAAACACACGATGTTTCAGGAACTTTTGGAAAAGCACAACATTCCATTTGTTGGCACGGGATCAAGTGAGTGTCGTCAAGCATTCGACAAGGTACGAGATGACAAATTGACAGTTACTGTTATTTTAATATATATATATATTATAAAGGAGAAAAAGAAAAATTAGTTGACAATAATTGTTTGTGCTTGAGTTTTGGCAGTACAATGCCTCGTTGGAGCTCAGCAGACAAGGATTCATAACAGTACCAATTTGTTTAGTACAGGTACTATCGCTAGACTTCACTAGGTTGCGTGACTTGTGTCTGCACATTATGACATCATTAGTTGAACTTTTGATGTTTGTTTCTATCACCTATTGTGTGGTATCTGAGGTTTGTTATTGAGGATAAAGTAATTCCAATGGTCTTTTGCAATTTTGTTAATTTTGGCACTGATGTTTTTGTTCCTTTATTCTCTGGCTCCAATGACCTATAGGGAAATGAAGCAGATGAATCTGAACTGTCAAAATGGTTTGCAAGAAATCAACTGGACCCTAACTCAGGGAAAGTTGTGGTAATGCACATATTTAGTGTTGTAATGAAAACAAACGCTGAGTGTGGTTTTTTTTTTTTTTTTAATGAGATCTGTTTATGATATATAACATGTTTATTATTTTGTTACAGGTAAAACCAGCACGAGCAGGATCAAGCATTGGAGTTACAGTTGCATATGGCCTGGCTGATTCTCTTAATAAGGCTAATTCAATTATTACAGAGGTAGTTTTCTTTCTTTCTTTCTGTATATTTTTGTAATTGTTTTATAGACTCTTAAATTCCACATGTTTCAAGAAAATTTTAAATCTGTGCATGAACTTGGACCATGTGGGTTTGAAGATGAGTTTTGCTGGAAAAGGAAGGTGCAATATCCTGAATTAATTTTGGAAAAATGTGGCTATAAACTTTAGAGTAGAAATCTGTCTCTCATGAATTTGTGCTCTTTCTATGTTTGATAGGGAATTGATTCCAAAGTCCTTGTTGAAATATTTCTTGAAGGAGGGAGTGAGTTTACAGCAATTGTTCTTGATGTTGGGTCTGGTTCAGATTCTCATCCTGTTGTATTACTACCAACTGAGGTATGAATGCTCCATGATTGTTTTTGCTTCATTTCATTGTATTTCAAATAACTGGTTGAAGTATAGCGAACATCACCTTCACCATGTAGAAAAGATGTAGGTATAGGTATGTAGATATATTAGGTACTATTGTATAATGAATATTTGGATTAATATTATTCCTTAAAATGTCCAGGTGGAACTTCAATTTCTTGGCAGTGCTGATGTTAGAGAGAAGGATGCAATTTTCAACTACCGGAGGAAATATCTTCCAACACAACAGGTAGACCAGTAGTGGACTTCACAAAGGGTTCATTGCAATGTTTATTATTTGACTTCAAGTGTATGATGTGTTATAAATTTCTCTTGAGTCTTGTGCCATCTTTCTAATTTTCAGTCTGTGCATGCCAAACAGGTTGCTTATCATACTCCACCTCGTTTTCCTATTAATGTCATTGAAAGTATTCGAGGAGGAGCATCTCAGTTATTCCAAAAGCTTGGCCTTCGTGACTTTGCTCGAATCGATGGATGGTTTCTGCCTAATTCTGTTCATGTACCGTCATCATCAAATATAAAATTTGGAAGGACTGAGATGGGTACAATTTTATATACCGACATTAACCTGGTAAGAAGGTTGTCTAATGATCTGAATGATAGGTGTTCTAGGTGTTGATTCTTCTTAAATTTTCATACTTTCTTTGTTTAATTCATCAGATTAGTGGAATGGAGCAGACCAGCTTTTTATTTCAGCAAGCCTCAAAGGTACTTTTGATTTTACTTGTGTTGTAATATAGCTTCTATTTGTTGCCACTGCCTTGCCTCAAAACCCCCTTTTTGGATCCAGGTTGGTTTTTCTCATTCAAATATTCTTCGGAGCATAATTTATCATGCTTGCTTGCGGTTTCCAAATCTTGCATCACTTGGTAGTGTATCAGGTCATTTGCCTAGAAGATCAAAATCCTCACTGCTTAATGAAACAGTTAGCAATCGCGAAGGCATTCGCAAAGTTTTTGTTATTTTTGGAGGAGACGCATCGGAGAGGCAAGTATCTCTTATGAGCGGAACAAATGTTTGGCTCAATCTGCAAGCTTTTGACGATGTAAGTATTTTTTAGTTTACAATATGCTTAATGGTTTGGATATGCTAATGTTGCAGTGTGATATCTTCAGAGGGGGAACATTGATTTTTCAGGGTGGGGGAGGGGGATTTGGATAAAACCCTAGTTTGAATTTTTCCATGATGATGAATGCATAAGCATGAGTTAAATATTTGTATAAGCTTTTATACTCATTCAAAATCTCAAAAATTTTATTGTTTTTCCTTTAGAAGAGGAACAATTCATCAAAGTTTTGATTCTGCGTTTGAAGAATTTTATCAACTCCTTTTTCAAGTTCTCTTGAAATTATCGTCAGTGTACATAATTAATGACTTGGAATTAATTCATCCTATAGATAAGTATATTGTTCTTCTTTATTTAAACTAAGTGCATGATAGGCATTGTCTGAGATTGACAATCTTGTTGGCTACAGCTTGAAGTAACTCCATGTTTGCTTGCCCCCAACACTGCATATTCGTCTAGTATGGATATGGACAAAAGCGAAGTTGATGCGACTTCCAGAATAGTTTGGTCATTACCGTAAGTCTCTCTCTCTCTCTGGGTAGGTGGGTGGGTGTGGGACAATGGAAGATCACTTCTAGTTGTTAGAGTAAAGTCATGTAAATTATCTTTATGGGAGCTTTCCACTCCTCCTTTTGAACGTTTACTAATTTATTAGAAGTAGAACCAGAAATGATAATGGTGTAGAACATTAGAGATATTGTCTTGTTTTCCTATTGTAGTGACCCCTCAGCAAATCAGTGAATCATTTTGGAAAAATTGAGAAATTTTATTTTCTTGAAATACATAACCTAGTTAATTCTCCATCTGCTTTTATGTGCATGTTAATGAATATATGTCCTAAAATCTTAAGCTGTTAGGTGGAGAGACCCAACAAGTATATTAAGCTTTATTATAAACTTAGCTCAATAAATGGGAGACTAGTGCTCAACACATATTATGTTATAGAAGGTCCTTTCAGAATTTTGAGTCATTTATTGCTGTATCATCTATTATGCAGATATATACCTTGAAATCAAGGTATCTAACAAAGTAACAATACAGTCCAAAAGAGCATTGATGCATTAAAATGTTTTAGGGTCAGAATGAAGCTCCATAGCTACTTATGGCATATGTTTCATCAAGTTTTAATATAAAGCATATGGATATAATAGACAGGGCCCCTCTTCCCCATTACTCTCTTGCTTCATACAATTTGATTTGTTTTCTTCATGATCAGTTATTCTCTTGTGCTAAGACACACTACAGAGGAAGTTCTTTCTGCATGCATAGAGGCAATTGAGCCAGACCGAGTTGCTCTTACATCTCAGTTACGGAACAGAGTTATTCATGATCTTATGGAAGGCTTCAAGAAACATTCTTGGTTTACAGGATTTGATATTACTGATGAGCCGCCTGTAAAGTTTTCTATTGAACAGTGGATCAAGCTAGCCAAGGAAGTTCAGGCAACAGTTTTTATTGCAGGTTTTCTTTGTCAACCATTATCTGCTAGTTATATAATATTAGCATTGAAATTTTCATTATATCAGTACAATATAACACAATTAACAATGATATATCAGTACAATATAACACAATTAACAATGATACTCTTTTGAGACAGAGCGACAGAGAGGTGGGGTTTGAGAGCTAGATGCAGAGGAGAATGTGTTGACGCCTTTCACTGTGTATTAGTACAAAATCATAGGGTTCTGAATTTTTTATTTACGGACTTGGCATGGAAAAATTGTAGGCTGCTTTAACTACTAACATAATAGTTTCAAATGGTTCTCTCAGTTATTAGGAGTAGAGACATAACCATACTTTGGCGGGTATGACTTTTAATTGATTTTATTGGTTTAAATGTTTGTAACTCAGCATTTTTGTGACCACAATTGATAAGAATCTAGAACAACTTATTAGAGTGTGACCAGGCTCTAGCAACTGTGCTTAGAGATCAGAAGATTCAAAACATCAAAATTTTAAAGTACTTATGAGGTTTATCTAATGTTTTTTATAGTGCATGGAGGCATTGGTGAAGATGGTACACTTCAGTCTTTGTTGGAGGCTGAAGGGATTCCACATACAGGTTTATTCTAATAAACACTTCTACGAGGACCTTGTTATCTTGGTTTTCATTGTTGACCAAATTTTTATTTTTTAATCAAAGGTCCCGGAGTGATGGCTTCAAAGATTTGTATGGACAAAGTTGCGACATCTCTTGCTCTTAAACATGTATGTTAATTTATAAGTACACATCCAAGAAGACAAGTTGGGCTTTCTTGATATTGTTTGTGCTTAATATTAATTTATAAGTACATGTCCAAGATGACGAATTGTTTGTTCCCTAACAAAGCATTGTGATCTCTTGTAATGAACAGTTGTCAAACTTGGGAGTTCTTACTATAAACAAAGATTTGAGGAGAAGAGAGAATCTCCTTAGTACACCAATACCAAATGTGTGGCATGACTTGACCTCAAAGCTTCAGTGTGAAACATTATGTGTTAAACCAGCAAGAGATGGATGCTCCACTGGGGTTGCAAGGTTATGGTAGGTTTATCCTTGTTTTACTCTTGTTTTTCATGTGCTGATCAATGGTAGTTATACTACCAAGCTCTTTATGTACTCAATATCATGATTCCTTTGTCTGCAATGGAGTTCTGATGTTCTGGTCCAATTTTTTGTGCATGCAGCTGTGTAGAAGACCTTTCAGTGTATGTAAAAGCATTGGAAGACTGTCTTCTTCGAATTCCTCCTAATAGTTTGTCAAAGGTATAAAATGGTTTTAATTATTGATTTTCTCGGCATGGCCTCTATCTCTTCTTGGAATCTCATTTCAGGCATAATTTTTACAAATGTTCTCCAACTTCTTTTTCTTAAAATATGATATGGAACAGTAGTGTTACTCCACAGTCACTACTCAATTTTCTTTGTTTCTTAAAAAACATTGTGCAATTTTCATTTCGAATATGACCAATGAAAATGAGAAAGCAGAAGGTAGCATGTTCCTTAGGCAGTATGAAATGTCACATGGGTGCCTTCAAGTATCTCTTAAAGTGAATGAGATCCATGGTAATTCAACAGTCCTTCCATTCTCTGGGTTCCTCCAACAATTCATAAGCGCTGTGATGTCTTTAGTCATTGGAAGTATTTGTTGTTTGTTTGTCACTCTTCTCCACTAACTGGTGTATTGCAATGGAAGTTAACATCTCCATCTGGGATGAGTAGGTGGTTCTTCATATTAGTGCGCAAGTTACAAATTATACTTCTTCTTTTTTTTTTTTTTTCATTTAGCCATTTTACTGGAAACTATATACCATCTTCAAGTTTTGATCTTGGTTTTTGATATGTAGGCACATGGAATGATTGAGATGCCAAACCCCCCTCCAGAGCTCTTAATCTTCGAACCGTTTATCGATACCGATGATATAATTGTTTCATCTAAATCCAGGAATGAAAATGGACATCACCTCATGTGGAATGGACGGAGTAGATGGGTTGAAATAACTGTTGGTGTTATTGGAAAACAAGGATCAATACACTCATTGAGTCCTAGTATCACTGTCAAGGAGAGTGGTGATATTTTATCACTTGAGGAGAAATTTCAAGGTAAGCTTTTGTTGTTATTTTTTGTCCCATTGTTTACACATTTTGTCATTTTTTTTTTTCAGTTTTCTGCTGACATGCCATTATAAATTACTTGCATTGGCAGGTGGGACTGGCATCAATCTTACTCCACCTCCATCATCAATTATTAGGTTTGTAAAGAACCTTCATTTTCAGGAAATGATATTTCCGTTGTTAAGAGACTTTTGTTTAGTGAGGAATAAGATCTTAATTTTATATTTTACATAATATCTATATATAGGAGGCAGCCATTATTGTTGGTGGTGCTCTTCGTATTCTATTCTTCCTTATTTTCCCTCATAACACCATTCATGCTTGACATGTCTTTTCTGCATACTGTTATTTAAATTCCATACATGGGCTGTAAAATTTTTGGTTCGAGCTTAGATGTTTCAGTATCATTCTCAGACATAATTCTAAGGTGACACTGATTTCACCTAGAATACAACTTCCTCACTAGGTTTCTTATTGTGCTTATTATATCTTTCCTTTTTATACTTTGTATGTTGGAATCATTGTTCTAATGTCTTTTTCCCCTCCTTAAATCAGCAACGAGGCCTTGCAGAGATGTAAACGAAATATTGAAATAATTGCAAACACTCTTGAACTGGAAGGCTTTTCACGAATTGATGCGTTTGTCAATGTGGATAGTGGAGAGGTATGATTTTCTTGGACATGCATCTCTCTTCTTATGCTGAAACATGAGCAAGGTTTAAGCTTATATTATGGCCTTTTCTGTTCTGAACTGAAAATATGTAGTTTTCTTCCTTGACACCTGGCCGCAACTGAGGGTTGTTTTAAAATTTATATATATATTCATGTTTTCTCCATATAAAATACGCTAGCTTCTATTAATCTCTGTGTTGATACATTATTCTTTTTTCTTTACCTAACTGATTGTTGTTTGGAGGACTATTTAAAAAAGGGTGTGTATTATATGTAAACTCTTTTTTATTTCATTGTGAATTTCATTTTCTGAAGGTGTTGGTAATAGAGGTCAATACAGTGCCTGGAATGACGCCTTCTACTGTTCTGATTCATCAGGTATTCTCTTTCTGCACGGATTTTTTTTCTTTCTGCACGGATTCATCAGCATCTGATAATATTTGTTCTGAACTTGCTATGGAAATTGAATCGGCCGGTATTTCGAACATTTTGAGGAAATTTGGAATTTGTATTTCATATGATGCAACACATAAAAACCAAAGAGACCGCCACTTACTAGTAATTTCTAACTGGTTAGACCTTTGCTTGTACATCTCAATTCTCAGGCACTAGCAGAGGAACCACCTATGTATCCTCACCAGTTCTTTCGTACACTGCTTGATTTGGCATCAGAGAGGTCCATATAAAGTTCTTACTATCGACAATATCTCCCTTGTTGTCTTCCTAAACTCGTTTTAGGGGCATATGTATCTGCTCAGTCAATATTTTTGTTTGTAATGTATGTGTGTAATGTATTAAGCACATGACATACCCATGTTTGTAATGTGGTAAGGTAATAACTTAATCAAGGCAAATCAGCACAATTTCACCACTATCAGCCAAAGCGTTAATTCTAGATGGTGCTTTATATTATTCCTAATTTATCCTTCTTTAAATTTGTCATTACTTAAAAATTTAGTAAAATTAAATTTGTATAAAAATGATTCTACGTCTCGTACTCAAGTTAGTAAGGGACACGTAGCAGTTAAGCTGTTAATTATCTAAAAAGATTGGGTTGAAAACGTCGAGTTTGGACTTGCGAGTGAGCCCATCAAGCCCAATTTAAAGTGTTCGCTTTCTAATCTCGTGTGGGTGGAATGGTGGACCAGGAGTACACAAAATCCAAGTTGATTACACACAGAAAAAGGACCAATCTAATGTCGTGCGCGGGAGTGCCGTTTCTTCTCATACGTGATTAAAATTTAAAAAATAATCAAAGAAAAAGAAACTATTGCTCGCTTTTTACAAAGTTTTTCTCTTTGGCTTTATATCCTTTTCTTTCTTATGGACGGTTGACAAATGTCACTGGCTGAAGAAGACCCACAAGTTTGAAAGACCTGGTGAAGGCAGACAACAAACTGAACAATTATCTTATGTTCATATGGCTTCCTCTCTGATAAGCCAGCCACAGTGAGACCCATAGGCCATAGGTATAATTTTCTCTTTTCTGAATTTCAAATGTTGGTTCACCATTGCTTCTACTGTAGTAAGGTTGTGTTGCTTTGTGATTGCTTCTGTCATATATTGAACACTACAAATGTAAATCATGTTGTTTTTATCACTTTCTTAGTATTGTTTGTGATAGTTGAACTGCTTGTAAGTTGTGTCTGGATTTCAGTTTAGCTGTGGACTCAAAAATGGCCTCCTCTCTCTATCTCTCTGTCTCTTCCTGCCCTTTGTTTCTTTTGAATTTCTGATCAGCTTCTTGGACTGATCTTCAGATATTATCATTATAATTGGACTTTCCAGGATTCGCTCGTTTCATGTTATGTTTATGACTTTTATCTATGACTTTTAGTGAAAGGTTACAATCTGAATTATCTAATGTGTAAAAGATGATGATGTACAGAATGGTTTAGCTTTATGAACTTCAGTAATGACTAATGAGCATCCTGGTGTAGACCCGGGCATTTGGTTGTTGCTTTTTGAATTTTAAAACTTTCAGAATGCAAGAGATCGATTGATTAAAGAAATTTTACTTTTGGCTGACTCCATCTATCAGCCTATCGATGGTGGTCGCATAACATGAAGAATTTACTTCAAGTGGCACCAAGATGGTTATGAGGCTAATGACAACAATGTGCTTTAAATTTCAACATCACAAAAGGGACAGCTTGGTTAGTGATGAAAATCAAAGAAGTGATGAAATCTCACCTTCTGTACCTTCTTCAACCAGCCAAGGTTTTGGAGAATGTTTAAATGGGATTCTTTCTAAGAAGATTGATTGGGCATACATGAGTAAAATCTGCAAGAAGTGGATCAAGAATCCTCTGAATATGGCCCTCCTTTTATGGTTAAGTTGTGTTGCTATCTCAGGAGCAATCCTTTTTCTTGTGATGACAGGAATGTTAAACAGTGTCCTAACTGAGAACTCGCAGAGAAATGCTTGGTTTGAGATCAACAATCAAATTCTCAATGCTCTCTTTACTCTCATGTGTCTTTACCAACATCCGAAGAGGATTCACCACCTTGTACTTCTGTTGAGATGGAAGCCAAAGGATGTCTCATTGCTCAGAAAATTATACTCTAAGAATGGCACTTACAAGCCCCATGAATGGGTGCACATTATGGTGGTTGTTGTGTTACTCCATGTGAATTGTTTTGCTCAGTATGCCTTATGTGGGCTTAACTTGGGATACAAAAGATCTGAGCGACCGGCTGCGGGCGTTGGTATCTGCCTTTCGGTTGCAATTGTTGCTCCTGCAATTGCAGGTGTGTACTCCATTGTTAGCCCCCTTGGGAAGGAGTATGAAGTTGATAACGAAGCACACGATCATATTCTCATGACCAATAGCATAAGTCAGCCCAGCCACTCAATGGTGAAGCCATTTGAGAGGAGTTTTTCACTTGCATCTAGAAATGAGCAAAGGATTGCTGAGTATGCACCTAAATGGAGAGGGGGTTTATTTGATTTTCAGGATGATATTGCTATAGCTTATATTTCTCTTTTCTGCAGCTGTTGTGTTTTCGGGTGGAATATGCAAAGGCTTGGATTTGGAAACATGTATGTTCATATTGCAACTTTTCTCCTCTTTTGCACAGCCCCATTTTGGATCTTCAGTTTGGCTGCCATCAATATTGAGAATGACATTGCCAGGGAAGCTTTGAGTTTAACAGGCATTGTCCTTTGTTTGTTTGGTTTACTGTATGGTGGCTTCTGGAGAACCCAAATGAGGAAGAGATTCAACTTGCCAGCAAATGACTTATGTTGTGGAAAGCCAGCAGTGACTGATTGTGCACAGTGGCTTTTTTGTTGCTGTTGCTCACTTGCTCAGGAAGTTCGGACAGCTGATTTCTATGACATAGTGGAAATTGACTTCTGGAGGAAGCAAATGAATGAACATGACCATCTTGCGCTACCCCCTTTACCTCGTGAAAGTGGAAATGTTCAATATAGATTTACCCCAACTTCTCTGTTTGAAAGCTCCCCAAGTCCAAGCAGACTTCAAAAATATTATCATACTCAAGACAGACAGCTTCCCAAAGTTGAAGAGGATGTTACAGACGTTTTCATGAAGCCGCCTATTCCATCCATAATGCAGAGAGAAGAAAATATCAACCAAAAACATAAAAAAGAACGAATTGCTATTGTAGCTCTTGGAAGACGGCAGACATTATAGCTTCTTGGTGCAGATAATATACATAATATTAGTTCATGTGAGTTTGATAAATTCAATTTTTTGCATCTTCATGTATACTTCCATGTATCCTCTAGTATGTAATGAGTCCTTCATGTTGAGTGAGATTTCATAGCCAGTATAATGTTAAACCACAAAAACTGCTGTCTGTGCATAGATCAATATTTAAGCTCAAAATGTTGATAGTAGTAGTTGCAGGCTTGCAGCATATTATAACGTACAAAAGAATCCACATAATGATTTCTAATGTATGATTGTTGTCAATATGCTGAGTTGCTTTCTTCTTAAAAATTGACGTTATAATCTATGGTTGTTTTTCCCTGGAAATTTACTGAAGCTCATGAATTACTCATGTTTCCTACCCTTTGGAATCAACAGATAACATATTATTTCCCTTAAAGAATGCTCCAGAAGATATTAAGGAAATCTTTCCTAAAGTGGTTTTGCAATAAAGATGTGAATATGTTTAGCAACGCTGGACAGCAGAGGATGCAGGGTGATCACTACAACATTATCTACTCATGAGTATAAGGACCTATAGTCCTATGCTCATATTTGGTGTCAATGTCATTGTATTGAATCGTCATTATTATAACCTCTTGACCACACACAATTTAAAATGCATAGTGCTAACATCGCCAAAATTTTGGTCATAAAATCAAGTTCTAGACCAGCTGGGCTGCTGGAGTATTGGTTTTTGAGGTGTAGTGGTGGTGCGTATGCAGCCTATTTGCTGTAGGGGTCTCACCTCCTGTCATTAGGTGACGTTGACAAAGCATGAAATCAACATTTCAAACAAGCAAAAAATTGTAAAGGGTTTATTCTTTATTACTAGTTCCATTTTAACTTATAGACCATTGCATCATGCATTGTTCCAAACAAGCTTAAAACCCCAAGTACCCTTTTTTTCTTTTCTCATATTATTATCTTATATGCTTGCTAATTAACAAGTTGTGTGGAGCTCTTAAGGCACCCAACAAACCACAAACAGCATTAGTCTACATAGCCAGCAGAAGGCTTGGCAAAGATCTGTGAAACAGGTCTCTTGGCATGCTCTGCCACACAGTGAAGCTCTCCCAACCTGGTGGCTTGAGATCCCTGACAGTGAGCCACGTGTTAAAGTACTCCCTGAACTGGGTAATCACACCCTCTTTGAGAGTCCACACGTGTACCCAATAAGCCTGTGCACCTTCCCAGCCCTCAGCAATGACACAGTAGTCACCAACCTCTGTGATGCTTCTGGGCTCGAACCTGAAGTCAGTGTGGCTGGACTCCCCTGTGAGCACGCGCATCATATGCTGGCACTGTGGAGGCCCATGGAACCACCATTCAAGGTCACTCGCCAGAAGCTTTGCCACTGTCTCTGTGTTGCCTTGGGCCAATGCCTTGTACAGTGCTTCCACTGTTGCCTTGTTTTGCATTTTTTTGGGGGGTGGCTTAGATTCTGAGGGAGGCAGAGGAGCTATTGAAGTTTACTAAGAATGAATGGCTTCTTCTTCCTGTGCCTTAAAAAATGGCCTGCTCGAACCCCTTTTTATAGCAAAACTTATTGGGAAATATTGCAAATTATACTTTTTTTTTATTAAAGGCACATATATCTCTTTTTAAAGTTTTAAACTATAAATATTTAGTAATGTTCGAACTCCTCTTGACTACTGTCTGAATCTCTCTAGAATAATACTAGACTAAATTAAGAGAAGTTTAAATACTATTTGAGGGTTATATTTTTTTAGAAAAATTGAAATGAAATTTAAACTTAGTATCTTTCTGTAATGAGATTTACTCTTAAATTAGAAGCTATAGTTGATAAGACTGAAAGTCTTTAATAATGTTCCAAATTTGGCTAATTTTTCAAATTTTCAAACTTTTGCATGGCTTACGAAGATACCAACGGTGGTGGATGGATCTTTTCATGACATGGAAGATCTGAGTGGTGCGGATTTGCTCCAAAGTCATGGATGTATTTACCATTTAATATGAGATATGGGATATTCTTCTTTCGGCTGATAATTAATTTATATAAAGGAAAAGCCTGCATGCACCTTTTTTTAATAAGGTTAATTATTTAGTGTCCCAATTAAACAATCAAAAAGCTCTATGCTTTCTGGGGACAAACGACATGGGTTGTAACTAAGAAGTGCCGATGAACACTAAAATATAATATGGCATGAATGACCATTATGCACCTATAAGGTTGGTCATGTCACTTCATATGCATCATACTATAACATTTTTCTTTTTTTATTTATTTATTTTTGGCCATTGAACATTTTTCTTTATTTAATTTTGGTATCTTTGTGCTAGAAATTGACCCTTTTGAAATCTCCTATTTGGATTCTTGCTAATAATTTGTCATACACGACCGACTTCAGTCCAAAAACATGCAAAGAATAAATTATATAAAGAATTTAAAAAATCAGTCATTTATCATATAATGCTATATAGTCCTTCGTACAATATAAGTTAACTAAGTTGGTCATGTCAAAATTAAATTATTCGTGTTCAACACTAACCCTTTGTTTTTTTGCCAGGCCGGGAACAAACAACTTTATTTATATATGTTAATTTGTGTTAATATATTGTGTCATATATGAGTTTGTGTTGATTCATATCAAGCAACAGTTAACTTTAATCCATTAACGTTAAAAAAAAATTGGATTCATAACCAGAATATTCTTAATAAGAAAAGAGAGGTCATGAGATTGACATCTTCCTAAATTTCAGGTTGAAAGCAGAAGACATTGTTGATTCAACACCCCTTATAAGCATGGGATAGTCCGTTTACAAATTGACATATATATGATAGTAACTACATATATATATATATACACACATTATTTTCAAGTGTTTCATTCCAGGACGTACACTTTTTTTTTCCTTGTAATTTGTCTAATTGTCTTGAAAACAAATATTTCTTTTTCACTTGAAAGAAAACAAAACAGCATACGAGTATTCTTGTTATTTTCTGTGTTTAGGCATCATATTTACACGAAAAGATGGAGGGAGAATTTTGTCATCTAAGAAAAATAGTAAAAATTTTGACGGTGGCGGCTCAGGAGGTGCCAATCTGTGCAACACTGAGTCCGACTGTTTTGACTCGATTATCTCGTCGTTTTTTAAGGAAACCACTAACCGGGGAAGGTAGTGCAAGGTAGCCACGTGGTCCCTTTCGGCGTGCGCGTGGCATGAAATCTCCAAAATACCCTTATTTTTCTCCTTAATCAGACCGTTTGACCATTCAAATAATGGATTAAAGATTTTAATATCATACAATGTGTAATGCATGGATTTGCATATTTAAGTTTCTTAGAGTGGGGTCATATTTGGAATATTATACTATAAAGCTCTAATGATAGAGTATTGCACTCGTATTTAGAATTTTTTATGTATAGAAAACATGTATATTATATATCTAAAAGATTGTATTATAATTTTATAATATCATATTCGGAGAGCAGTCCTCTATTTCTTATTTCTCAGATCAAACCTAGCTAGCCATAAAATAAGACAATTATATATATTTTTTTGGAAATAAAATATGACATTATTAAAGATATTGAGTGAGTGACAGTACGTGGGCATGCATTTATGAAGACCAGTTGGATCCAGCCAATTGAACCCCTCGTGTACATGAGGATAGACATTATTCTAATCCTTCAAGTCCGAGAGATCGAAGCCCACATAACCAAATTATTGAGTGTACAATGAATTGAAAGCTCAAAATTAGTCATATGGATGTGAACCATTGAACCAACCATTAATTTTAATTGTCTTCTACTCCTATCCTCCTTCAATATTTCTAGATTCTTGAATCTTGCTGTCTGCAGATCATCAGAATGTTTGCAAAGTCGATCGCTTCAATGAGATATGCATTAATTGTTTTTATCGTTTTTGCATCTCTTTCTCGTCCACTAAATTATTCTTTTTCTTTACCAAAAATAAAAATTCAAATTTAAAAATCTCTTCTAACAAACTAAAAATAAATATCACTAAATTAATAGATAGTTAATCACTAAATTATTGATATCTCATCCGTGTCTTCTCGGTAGGAGGAGGTCCAGTTTTCAAGCTTTAATTAAACTTGCATCCCTTTAAATTAGGCCAATTAGGCTAAGTTGGTCAAAGCATTGGCACTTTAAAACTTATCATCTTAAAAATGAACAGTTGGCCCAAAGTTTGGTACATGGGATACCTAAATGTGCATTAAATTGCTCCAACTTAAAGTTGGTAATTTACTAATTATTTTTAGGCTTTGTCTTGGTTGAGTGATTTTTAATTCATTAGGGTAATTTTTTTGTGGGTTTAATTAATTAAGTTTGTTTGTTGTCTCAATCATTAAGCCATGCACATTTGATACTATTGTCTTGTTGACTGCCATTATTCTCTACCATAAAAATAGAATCAGTAGTTCTGTGTGGCAGAGAAGTCAGAAGAGTAGGAATTATTCATGGACCTACTGCCTACTGGCCTGCCAGGCTGCCAAAATTGTGTGGTGCTTCAGTGCTTCTTAGTTAGGATGGGCTTCTGAATTTTGTTAGGCTGGGACCTGTAATTCAAGAAACAATGCAAAGAGGAATTAGAATTTGAGATCCAATGTGTTGAATCTGTCAATCTGATGATAGAGTGTGTTAGGTGACAAGTTACAATCCATTTAGTTGCAAAGTCACAAGGCTCATTTCAGGTTCATTTGATGACTGGTCAACTGGGTCAGCATGTATGCACTTGTCACCTTCACCAGTAGACCCTCCCTCAGTCCTCTTATGCAGATCAGATGGGCTGCTTTTGGTTGGCAATGACGAAGTTAGTTACTTGCATATGACAGAGAAATGTATGGCCCATTAGATGCTAGAACTAGTGGGCCCAGTGTTGTGAAAACAGAAGTCTTCTATGGTTTGGCTTGAGGCCCAGAAAACAAATAAAACTAGAAAACAGAACAGGCCTGGCACACAGGGGAGAAACTAAAGTCTGTGTAGCCCAAGCCCAAGCCCAAGCCCAGACTTGGCTAAGCTATCAGCCTATCACTAACAACAACAATATTCTAATTGTCTCTCTAAATGTGATCTAAGAGTTCTAAATTGCAACACCAAACTTCTTTCTAACCGGTTTATGCTACTGAAAATGGTACTAGCAAATCAGACTAGTGCATTGCAGGACTAGCATTGGGCCATATATAGTGGTTGAACCATCAAAAGCTGGCTCAATGAGCTTTTCCAGAATACATTACTATTCTCAATGAAGGTCAGAGACTCAGAATAGTACTCTTCTATAAAGTGGAATAGACTCCAAGCAAAAGCCCATATTTCCACACAGGATTGTACTGTGCAACGCAATGTCACATCTTAAAAGATGCACGCATCTAAAAACCTTGCCTAATTTAAATGATCATCTCTGTAGGGTCACATTCTGATAAAAAGCATGCACCTATACAAACCATAACTTAACCATTCTGTGGAGTTCAGATGCCAGGTTTAATCTCTAGAAGAAGCAGAAGAAGCAGAAGAAGTTAGATTTTATCTGTATATGGGAAAATAGTATTTGATACACACTTCTTAACATATATTAACACTAAACAAGTAGATACAAACATTCATCATCATCACCATTTAAATTAAGAAGATGAAACACATAGTTGAGGATGAACTAGCTAGAACATATGACATTATGACCCTTTCCTAAGATTAGGGAATTACAATCTCACCCTCATCATCTTCTGTGGTTGGAAACATCAACCATTCATCTGGGGAAGGGGTCTGATGGTCATTCCGCTCAGCCAAAGGTACTACTGATGGCTCTTCTAGTTTACAACGACTACTACCCTGCAGCTTCTGACCAAACAACCAAGAACTATTACTCCCCAATGGGTACTTTGATTCCTCATTAGTACTATTGTTACCATCCAAGCTCTTTAGAAATGCTAGCCACCAAGAATATGAAGAGGCTTGGTTCTCTCCCCACTCAAATTCCAAGGCTTCCATAGTTGCTGCAGATGGGGCAGCAGCAGCAGCCAACACTGAAGGTGCAGTTGTGGACCAAACAGGTCCAGGCAGAGGCATAGACTCCATCAATGAATAATATTGTGATGAACCAACAACATTCACATTAACATTATTACTAGGTCTCTTAAATTCACAGTTGCTGCTGGCACCAAATATGTCTCTCTCTGCACCACAAGACCATGATGAGGATGATGATGATGATGATGATGATGATCTATGGAGGTGCAGGGCATGAACAATCTGTCTCCTAGCTTCAGCAACATTAAAGGAACAGTGCTGTGAAGTGGTTCTTGGACGACACCTTCTTCTTCCTTGCTTTCCTGAGGAATTGCATTTCTCTGAACTCATATTTTTCATGGGGTTTGTATAGAATTGGTGAATTACTTAGAGGATAGGCTTTGTGGGAAGTGGGAACCATATAATGGGCTGAGAATTGAAGTACATATGGTAGGGGTTGAAACTTGAAAGTGATAATAGTTAATGGGAAGGGGGTGAGACTTGAGAGGCATGATAAGTGGCGAAGTTAAGTGAAAAGAAAAGATGGGTCAGAAGCAATGACATGTATGCTGACACGTTGTGGATGGATTCGATTCAAAGGACACATCAAATTTAAGTTTTTGGAGGTCACTGTCTCTGTAAAGTCTACACCCCTCTCTCTCTCTCTCTCTCTCTCTCTCTCTTACTCTTTTTCTGCCAAGGCCTTTAAAGCCCAGGATTTTCCTCTGGACAAAACAGAGCTCCTCCTCTTTGCTAGCTAGCTAGCTACATAGTACACTTACATACAATGATACAGCTACAACAGTACAACCCCCTCTTTGATAAGTCAAAATTGCATTTACACAGTGACACAGTGTTCCTTTCCCATTATTTTCAAAGAAACAAAAAGAACCCCATTCCAAAAATGTTACAATATTGTATATAGGATATGATATATTGATCTAGTACAAAATTGAAGCACCGTCCAACTAAATTCTTCTAACTACTTGGTCAGATGCATTCATGCATGGTTCAAAATGGGAAAGCAATGTAAGCTCACCAACAAAAGTATGTATGCTATCATCAAATCCGAATATGATTTTTGTTGATCTTTGGTGTTGATTATGTGTTTATATTCAAAACGAAAAATTGAGCAAGAGACACTAATTAAAAAGATCAATAAATGATAAAACATCATCATATAAACCTTGAAATGCAATAGATTTCCCACAATCTATTTATCATTTTAGAAACTAGTGTTTGATTTCTCATATCAATATGTAGACCATCAACATGAGGAAGCTTGATTTTGTTAGCTTAAACATTTGAAACCCAAGTTCATCCCAATACAGTCCATTGGGAATGTACTAAGCAAGTAGAGGCCCATAAATTCAGCAAAGTTCGATTTGACATTTGCTCTTTGGGGTCTTGTCCTGATCTCTCCCAACTCTCATAAATCATCAAATTTCTTCAACTTTATCAGATTTTCCCCATTTTTGGGTGTACATAGTGGCCGAAAAGCAAAAGCTACATAGGAGGGTGAAAGATATTGGACTGATGAATTAGTCCATCTGCAGCCCATTTAAGCCTTGGCAGTCGACCCTATTGGGCTTCAAACTGGCCCTATCAGGCTCTCCTAAATCCAATAACCGATTTATTGTCCTCCACAATATCATACGCAAAAGCAAATCCACTCAATCTTACAAAAGTTCCACAACAAAAACTGTATGCATGTGCGAGTCATAAATAACAGTTTTAACTTTGGAGCTAGAGAAGAACTTGCATAGGTGATAGTGTGATACCACACAGGTGGTATCCCCGGGATACCTAAGTTTTTTTCTTGGAGCTAATATCCTTTTTTCAATTTTTTTGAGAAATGGAGCTAATATCCTTTTGACAGATATTCTCATGTTAATTTATATGAAACTGGATTAAATTAGAACTGATATAGGTAACTAGAAAGTGATGTATATATTTTCTGGATTCGATCACTGGGAGATTATATAATTAAATAAATAAGACTCTTGCAGTGGTCGGTTCAATTTTTAAAATTTGTACTATTTTAGCAAAGTACCTATGTCCCTCCCAGCCTGCACCTTATTGATTAATCTGATTACAAATTTATATTGTAAAGGAAAGTTGTACAAATTGTTGACCATCTTGGGTATGAGACCATGGTAACTTCCACAATGAATAGCCACTCTTTTTTTTTTTTTTTGTAGAAAATGAAGAGGTACGTGGGAGCCCATTGTGTTTCATTTAGTCCTAGATAGTTGAACAATGGAAGAAGAGAGAAATTTACAACTCAGGGTGAGGTAATATTTGAACATTGACAGCTTCCAAGTCTAAAGCTGTGGGGATTCTGATTTCTGCTCAATGTTGAATTCCAAAGTTTTGATCGAGCTGTTCACAATGACCTTTCCACAATTTATTATTTCTGAAGGCATGGTAGTTGGGGGGGAGAGAGAGAGAGAGAGAGAGAGAGAGAGAGAGAGAGAGAGAGAGAGAGAGAGAGAGAGAGAGAGAGAGAGAGAGAGAGAGAGAGANGAGAGAGAGAGAGAGAGAGAGATTTCTGAAATGGGTATATGTGCAGATGAGATGTAGTCCTTTTATAATGTGCACGTGGATTCCAAGGAGTATCAAAGCTTAATTTGAGGTGGTGAATGAATCACAAGAATAGCTTTTGAGCCTTTGGTTTTAGGCTTTTAGTGGTAATGGGAATCTTTTACTTCTAATTAACAAAGTAGTCTTGCTGTCAGCAGAGAAAGACATGAAATAATAACATTAGGGTCAGCATTTTCTTCATTAAACAAACATAAAATATCGAATTTTGAGAGCTTATACATACTTTGTCCAAATTTCCTGGCTGTCTTAAGCGTCTTTTTCCTCCTACTTGCTTTCCAAGAATCCGCTTTGAATTTTGATTTATGTGGGGTTCAAATTTATATATATGGGTCAAATTTGCAGCTCTTATTTTTAGATGTCAAAACTCATGACCATGACAGCTTTGATACCACCATGCAATCGTCCCCATTAGGCTTTAGCTAGCCAATATATATTCTTCTCTCTTTTGAAAACTTGGTATTCAAATCTAAAAAAGTGATAGTGGATGGCTAGTGCTTACTGTATAAGCGAGTTCCATTAGGAGACCTACAATTAATGATATTTAATTTTTTGTTTAGGACTTTATTACGTTTGTTATGTTGAATTGTGTTGGATTAGACTATTAATCTTAAGAATTATGCTGAATTGTGTTAAATTGAAGTATGCTCGACTAAGTGATATTTTATGTTTGATACTGTGCCAGACTAAGAAGTAAGATAATTAAAATAATATTATTCTATGTTTGGTGCATAAGAAGACTAAGCTATATTTATCTTAATTTTCAAATAATTAAACATATTAATCATTAATTTTTTTCAATTAATTAAGCATTGTCATTCTTGACATACTTGAGGCAAGTCTGATTTTTGTTAACAATTTAATAATGATAAATGGAGAAAAAAGATAAGAACAAAACTCACCAAAAAAAAAAAAGGAAATAAAAAAAGGAAAAAGAACCTAGCTGAAAAATTCAATATATCAATCCCCAAAAAACCCAATAGATCAATTCAAGGCTACCAAATACTCAATACTCTAATCTTTGGAGTACAATTCCAAATGGTCCAAACCAACCATTTGGCTTGCCTCCTTAGAATAGATGAGTTCTTATTTTCTTTTCTTTCTTTCCTTTTCAAATTTTGTTTTTATGTCAATGATTGAATTGCTGCCTGCCAAGTTTTTAGTAGTCTTGTTCCGTAATTATCTTTCCCACTTAAATTAACCGTTGGTTGCATGATTAGATATTTTCTTTCCCTCATCAATCCCAAATATATAACCCAATACATCAATTCAAGCCAATCTGGTCCGCGGAGAAAGAGAGAGAGGTTGAGAGAAAAAAAGAGAGAGAGGAGGAAGAGCGGAGGGAAAGAGAGAGAGAAGAGAAAGGACTGTGCATGTTGGTCTCCTCCCATGAGTTCAACCGAGAAAGCTGAGATCACCACCTTGTAGAAGAACATCTAAGCTCTGTTTTTAGTAAAACCAGTGCTATGTGCTATGCAATCCCACTTAAAATAGTAATGGGTGATGCCAAACGTAGGATAAGCATGTTATTAACACAATCACTCATAATTTTGTGTAACAAACGTAACTTAATTCACATAAAAGTTTGATTGCATATAACCTCTTATTTTTTAAGGATAAAGGGAATTTAGACCATAAATGTCAGAGATAAATTACTTCACGAGGAGATTTAAGAATTTTATTTTCACAAAAATTTCTTAATTAACTATTGATTTATGTGCAATTCATTATGTATTAGATAATGGTTAAATAATTATTATATATGCGCCAATAACGATTTATGCTAATAGTTATACCCAAGTTGAAATAGACATTATAATTAAATATATTATAGTTATGAAGCTTAAAAATGGCCGGCTGGTGGGCCATCTCATGATTATATACACAAAATTGAGTAAGAGTAATTAACCAAATTTGGAACAAAATTTACACTTGAAATGTTGGATGAATATTGAATTGAAAAATGAATCCTAGCTATTACGATTAAACCCAAACACAAACGGCAAACCTCTTAGTGGTCTCTATGTACAAACACCATGGAACGGGGGAAAAAAAAAAAACTGAAACAGCTACAAACCAACACAATTTCTTGAGGTGGTAACTCCACCGTCCACCACCAAGTTATGACCACTAACATACTTTGACTCATCACTAGCAAGATAAAGAGCAGCCTCAGCTATGTCTTTGGCCCTCAGAGTCTCCCCTTTCAAATTCGCAAGCCCTCTCACAAACTCCTCCATTTTCTCCACTTGTTCCTCGCAAGGCCTCCCCAACCCCAAGTCCATGCAATCCTCCTCATCCTCGCCGCTCATCCGCCACGCGTTCACCAGCATCGACGTGGCAACCCCGAAAGGAGATATGCAATTCACTCGGATCCCATACCGGCCCAATTCACAGGCTGTGTTCTTCGTCAGCCCAACAATCGCGTGCTTCGAGGCCGTGTAAGCGTGCGGCCCAAGCCCACCAGCCACCCCTGCCACGCTGGCAGTGCTGATTATGCACCCGCCTCCTCCTCTCGGGACCATCACGCGCGCCGCGTGCTTGATCCCAAGCGCCGCCCCTCTCACGTTCACGCGCATCACGCGGTCGAACTCGCTTGCGTCGAAATCGACAATGCTCTTGCGTTTCGATTGGTTTCCGAGGATTCCGGCGTTGTTGAACATGATGTCCAGCTGGCCGTACCGGGAGATTGTCGAGTCGATTAAGTTCTCGATGTCGTCTTCGGAGCTCACGTCACAGCGGACGAAGGAGACTGCGGGGCCCAGTGAATTGGCGAGGGCTGTTCCCACAGCGTCCTCCACGTCAGCAACGACTACTTTCGCGCCGTGTCTTGCGAAAAGCCTCACTGTCGCTTCTCCAATGCCTCTGGCGCCGCCTGTCACTATAGCAACTTTTCCCTCTAATCTAAAAATGTATTTCAACCAATAACTGTTTAGTTGGTTTCACTATAAATTGTGAAAATATGGAAATATCGACAGAAATGAGAAAGTGTTGTATTTCAGTTAATTACGGTCAACGGAAAAAAAGAAATTTCGGACCATGTACAGTCAAGTTTTGCATTTTGGCAATGTTCCCATGCAAATTAATATGAGTTTTGATTAAGAATGTTGTACATAAATGCATTTTGGGTATATATCTTCTTTCACCAAGAGAAAAATTAATCGATGAAATCTAGGCTCTATGGCCTGTACTAATTAAGTTGAAAAAGGTATAGAAGAAATACTGTACCAGAAACAAAAGGTGTAGAAGAGTGATATGTGAAGGAGAAAGTACGTACCTTTTAGTAGGAGGAGGAGTAGTCGTGTTGTCCCTTCCCAATCCATGAATGCCATGAAGGGCTTTTTCAGGCATGACTTGGGCAGGCATGGTTGGTAACTATAGCTAGCTCTAATTAAACAAAATGCAGAGAGAGAGAGAGAGAGAGAGGCTAATTAACAAGGATGTGCTGTTGAATGAGGAATGGAAGGATTTTATAGACAGTAGAGAGTAGAGACACACATGACACATATGCATGCTGTAAGTGGGTTCCATGAGAGGGCTGTTTGTCTTATTTCAAGGTAACTTTCTAATTAGCAATTAATGCACCTAGCTTGTCCATCCTCGTAGTCTGGTACCTCTTCCTTGTCCTTGCTTTAATTTGGAATTTAATTAAGAATGGCATCGCAGCTGATCGGTCTGTATTAATTAAGAAAACATGTATCTCCAAAAGTTACAGCTAGCTAGCTACTAATTGTATATTTGTATATACACCCTACTTATCTAAGCTATTTGGCACTTTCTTTCTTTTTTAACCTTTCTTTTTATAATCTTGATCTAGTTGTTTGATCTTGGAAGAAAAATTGTAATTTTGGTCTATATAGTTTAGGACCTAGTAACAATTAAAGACAAATCATATATATTTTTCGTCAATTACATTGACTAAATCCAAACGTGAAGCCCGTGTGCGGGGTTAAGATTACTAAACAAACATAAATATTCTTTTTAATTTTTATTAATTTCAAGAACCCTGCGCTTATGTTTTTGTCTGGATTTGTCAATAGATTTTGAAATATTAGGTGAATTAACACTAGTCAAAATGTCAAACTACTAATAGTACTCGATCGTTAATTCGGTGAATGTGCACCTGTCTGCTGCTTTTTCTAAAAGTTGGGTACGTAATCTTATTGATGAAAAGATCACATGCAGTGTATTCAATCTCCATTCTGAATCCAAATTCTGGTCTTTACAGATTGCTACATTTTTTGCCTTGTGAAACTGAAAGCGATCAAAGCAAGGCACAGTGGAACTAGAACTGTTGGCAGAGCTGCCAGAGCATTACCAATAGCTTCACACGTAGTCCCAGGTTCGAAGCAAAGGGTGGGCCCTCTGTTGGATTCGCTGTGTGCTGGCCTATGATTACTAGATTAATATGCATACCAAATACATACAAAAGATGATAAATTAAAGTTAAACACGTACATCTTGGCCAAAAAAAAAAAAGTTAAACACGTACAGAAGTGCAGAAGATTTCATGATTTAAGTAGAAAGATTAGATTCTAGCATACCCAATGACGGTTTAGTTTATATGAAAGACAGTAAATTAAAAATTAAAACGCAGAAGATTTCATGATTTAAGTAACAAGATTTAGATTCTAGCTAGGTAGCAGAGTCAAGCCTCAAGCAAGCCAGCAGGCCACCAAATTAAGTGTAGTTTACATTTGAGTGTTCTAATTCCAGACCATACAGACTGTACGTACGTACGTATTCTTTGGGTTTTAACTTTTCGCCCTTTAACAATATTAAAATGTCATGTATATCAATATATATATATATATGCAACAAGCAATTGAGGCATATACAGCACTACTACTAGCAAGAAGTAGAATTCATTTGACAAAGGGAACCAATAAACTCAAATTTCGGACTTTGTGCCATTCTACTTGATCCTTTACGTCAAGCACTTCCATGAATTAGAAATTAATGGGTTAACCAAACACACCATAATTAAATACTATAATAATTTTGGCGAACGTACTTTGACTTGTTCCACAAGTCACAGTCGTTTGAAAGTGGTAGTCACGATGTTTTAACAAGAGAAGATCGAGGCCTCAAGTTTATGACCAAAGACTTGAATTATACATTACAAATTATTGTGGGGTATAAAATATAAAATATAAACTATAAAGCTGGCTGTACACAACTACTAAATAGGCCTAGCTTAGGAATTAAAAGCTAAACTCTAATTTACTATTACAGAGCAATTACAAAAGTGGCTATATCAACAATTCGATACTTGTAGTAGGTTGATCATTTTTCTGTCAAAGCTAATTAAAGTAAGTTCTTGGTTGTATTATATTTGTACATATAATCATAGTTGATTAAAGTATGTAATAAACTAAGAAAGTATACTCATATAGTCATATATATCCTAATTAAAGAGCTAGTGTTCCGCCGGGTTCAATTTCAAGTCTGACCGATGGCTTCTATATATGCTAGCTAGTCAGTAGTCACCGAAACATGTTGGATACTTGGATGCACATAAGATATTTGATCGATTCAAGACGATCTCATCAAGTAAAATTAAAAGTCAGAAATTTGAGTGTGGTTGGTACATTGATATTAGTGCTACAGGGATAATCATGCTAATGGCTCTATTAATTAATTAAAATATTACTAATTAATAATATATTCTCTGCTATCTTTATTACAATTTACAAAGACATGCATTATATTAAAAAAAAAATTGTGGTAGAGATTGATCGAAGATGTGGCCTTTTATGTGTCTTCACACACATAAGACATTGCACTGCAAAACTCTAAGGAGCTGTACTTGTGGACACAAAGCAAGAGATTAAAGCAACCCTAATTGAATTAATTGATGTATATTTATATTATTAATTATAACTTAATCATGATTATGTCGTGGGTCGTCATTTTCAGAATTTCGGGGACCCTTTTGTAGGCAACAAATCGAGCAAGATAAGATGCTATGGGCCATTGTACGTGTTGTTTAGTAGCAACTGTTCACCAATTACAAATAGCCTTGATTTCTTATTTGTGTGTTCTTTTGGGCCGGCCCTTGGTGAATTGACTGTATTTGTATATATAAGACCAAGGTCAGTGAGGGTTTAAATGCTTTGATGCTTTTCCTTCTTATAAATTTTATTCTATATAGAGTTTCTATTTGGCCCATCGAAATTAATACAACAAAGCCTTCGGCCCTTCGAATAGTTAATTTATATACATAATTAACTAGTGGGTCCTTATAGTAACGATATGCTTCTGTATTGCGCTAATGGACCACCATTAAGGATTTGTATATGTTCCCATAAACCAAAAGGAAAAAGCAAGAAGGGTTCATTGACTCCATTGGAATGTTATGTTCTATGATTATATCCCATTCGAAGAAAAAAAGAGAGAGATCGAACATTGTGATATATCTTTAACGAAAATATGACATAATTCAGAATTATAGACCAACCAACAAAGATGCAAACAATTCTTTCATTTATTTACTTTGAACATGCTTTTCATGTGGGAATAATATTTTATGTTAAACAATTGAATAAAGCCCAAATGAATGCAACTCTTAATTGGGAGTAACATGCTTTTCATGTGGGATTTTTTTTTAAGCCCAAATGAAGGGCTCTATGGACAAAACAACACTCTATGGATGTTTTGTTTTTCTATGGGCTTGAAACGATCTCCACCCCATGTCTTGGACCCTTTGTCTTGGAGATTTCAGGCCCAAACTTAGATTAATTGGGTCGAGCCTTTCGAAGAAGAGTTTAGGTCATCACCCCCACCACATCACGTTAGGGTATCTGCCATGGCTCTGCCTTCAATGTCCACTGATACAACTATTAATTTATGGTGCATGTCCGAAAGAAATAGATCAACTTGAACATGTTGAGAAGAAAGATCAACTGATGCTGCCTCCGGAGGATGTTGGTTTGAAGACTGCTTCTGTTCTGCATGAGCAGTTTTGGCAATGTGGAGTTGTAGATTCGAGCCATGCATCAGGGTTTATCGTTTCTTCTTTATGCGTTATGGGATAGAAACACTCAGAAACATTTATGATTTTCTCCAAGTTATATTTATTATTAAGCCAGACCCATCTACAGGGATGGTTGATGGTTCTACTTACGTCTGTGGACTCTGGGTTGCCGAACCATGCATGCATGATTTTCTATATATCAATTGTTGAAGAATGAATGCAACCCTTACGCTGTCTAGCTCTGTGTGTTATATGTAGTTTGGATGCACCGATGTTTACATTTATATGGGCTTTAGAGATTTCAAGCCCAAATTTAAATGAATTGGGTCGAGGCTAGCTACTGTGGACTAGACCTTGTATTATGGCCTTATTAATTAATAGGCTCGAAAAAGGTTTTGGTTTTATATGGGTGTTTGTCTGTTTGAAGATCCACGCTAAATAAAAGAAGTTCCACCCTATAAATAAAGACACTACGTACCATTTCTTTCAATAATGGGAAGAGTGTAAAATGAAAATTGTCTTCCCATAAATAGATATAAGAAGAATCATGTGCCCTTACCATAACGAACTAAGCTGGGGCCTGATGGGTCTTTTTAAATTTTTAATTTATAATTTTGTAGGCTTGAATTAAGGGCAAATATGGTGGGTGATAGTAGTGGGTGAAGCAGTAGCACACCCTAGAACAGCAACCACCACTAGTTTAGCAAACTAGTAGTAAAATACCTATTGATGAGCAATTAACAAAAATGAAAGTTTGCTTAGTCATTAAAAAAGACACTTGTACGTACGTGTAAAAACATGGTGTATAAAGGTGAGCTAGCTTGCAGCATCAAACAACACGTTGCCCATACAGTTGTTGGAGATGCGTCTTAATAAATCTTAATTGAGAAGACAACAAGTGGAAACGAATTGATCAATTGCTACTACCCATACCACACCACACCACACCATATGTATACAGTTGAAAGCATGCATCCCACTAACGAATCAAAGCTTTTAAGCAAAGCTTACATCATTGTATATAGCTAGCCACTCGCCTACACACATGCAAGTATATATGGTGATATATATATATATATTTTCTATTTCTATATAATATTTCCCAGTGCAATGTAAAACATTGAAAAATCATCAAGAGCAAAACAGAACCTTACAATAAAACAAAAGCCAGCCAACAACTACTACTATCCCCCATGGAAAAATCAAAAAAGGCGTTACCAGAAAGCAAACTAAGACATGACCTTTAAAAAGAGACCCCTACCTTCTAATATTCCACAACACCACTTGCATATATACCAGTTACCACCAACCTTCTGTGAACTCAAAAAAAGGCTCAATTTCAAAAGATTAGAGGAATCTGTTTATGAAAAAGGACTCAGATAGCGAAGCTTCCATATATTCATTCCCATTGAGACTTTTTTTTTAAGGACTAAAAAAGAAAGAAAAAAGTAATCAGGTACGTACCTCCAAAAGTATTAGAATCCTGACTCACATCAATGACAGTAATTTGATTACCATGCCACAGGAATTTCTGGTTCCTCAGATTCCCTGTGCGCCCACCTCAAACCTCTTTGTGTGTACGTGACACCCATGTCCTACCTTTCGTGGGCTCCACATTGAGAGCTTATTCATTTAATTTTCTGGCAGTGCATATGGGTTCGATGGGGTGTGTCATATATGATTCTATATTTCTATGACAGTGAACCAAAATACCAGAATTGGTGGCATTGAATTGGACCCCCACCTTGACCCAACATGGTGTCATGGTGATCATACCATCATATCCAGAGTTGTCTTTAGGAGTTATCAGGGGAGGCCCAACTGCTATACCTAGATATATACCTAGATTTGCCTCTCTCTCTTTTTATTGGTACATTTTAACTTTTCTATAACACCGTGAATTGTATCCATAAAAAAAATAAAGATCAGCTAAGAAAAGAGGAAAAAGGGAAACATAGTACTTTTCAACTGGTATTTAATAACCTCGTAGTTTTGTGAAAGTGGTTATTGGTTAATAGTGATAGCTCTCTAGCCCTGCTAATGGTGATTATGAAAAACTCTGCTTACCATACGGGGTACAATTACATTTTAACCTTTAAATATTAAGGGATACATTTTTCCACTAAATATAAATTTTCTATTAGTGTATGTGATTGTATGCGCGCTATGTATGGTACATAAAACTATATAATAACTAAAGTACTCATGCTCAATATCATGTCTTAGAGTCCATATCACGCAGTTAAGATCTTAAAATGATAACAATCTCTCCCAAACTTTGCTTTTCAATTTTCAATGTTTTGTTTCGCAATTGTATGACTTTCTCTTATGGACATGGGAGACTTGGGAGTTGGGGATCTTTAAAATAAAATAAGTCTACTTGTTTGGTAAGCACTAAGAAACAAATCGATATGATCTACCAGCAAAAGAAAAAACCATAATGATTCGGACAAGTACTACATTTATTTACTAATTAATATTGCCAATAAAGTATTTTGAAAAATATAAAATCTATTGCTACCTCTAGTATCTTACAAAATTAATATATATATATATTTTGTGCAAAAAAAAAATTTATATTGAGTACGTTTTAAATTCAAATGAATTGATAAATCATTATATAAGACTATATTTTTTTAATGTGATATTTTTCTTTCAGTAATCGCTATAATCGTAATTTAATCGGCTTCTCTACTCGAATACAAAGAGACAAAATTCTAAGCTAAAAAATTCTCGGCTTGTAAGGGTTCATTTTTCTTCAAGTTCAGCATAAAAAATCCACAACGTAATTTGTAAGCCAAAATTGGTTTGATGGTTTTATACTTTCCATCATTAACCCTTTTTTAAAAAGAGACAAAGAATTGATCACTCGGGACCTTCAACAAGGCTGTGGTCTTAAAAGCACCCGATTCCAACCCGAACAAATAAAAATAAAAATAATTTATTACAATTTACAGCATAAATAACATGATCCAATACAACGAGTGCATTATAAGCGGCAAGATGCGCGCCGAGCAAAGCAAGCACTAACTCACACCGTTGCTTTCATTCCAAAATTCTCACTTAAAAACTGATTTAATTACTCCTCTCTCTAATTCTGTGTCTCACTCTCTCCCTGTCTGTGTCTCACTCCCTTCACGTCTCTCTCTCTCTCTCTGACCACCGCATATTCATTCATTCATTCACTCACAGATTCACTCTGTTTCTCTCTCTTTGTGGAAATGTGAAAGCGAAGGACACAGAGATACAATATACACTACATAGTTTCTGAGAGATTAGGGTTTAAAGAATGCCGTTGACGAGGTACCAGATAAGGAACGAGTACGGCTTGGCCGATCCGGAGCTGTACAGAGCCGCCGATAGAGATGATCCCGAGGCTCTCCTCGAAGGCGTGGCCATGGCCGGCCTCGTCGGCGTCTTGCGCCAGCTCGGCGACCTTGCTGAGTGAGCCTCTTTTTTGCTGTTTTTTGTGCGGTTTTGATTTGAATTGTTTTGAAAATTGTGGTTGTGAGTTGTTACCGGAATGCTGAACCTCTAGGGTTTGAAGTTTGGACTTGTCACTTGTGGAGGTGATAATTCGATTAATGTGATAGAATCAAGAATTTTGAAATTCGGAAATTTAGGTGTAGATTTAGGCTTAAATGCTAGATTGACCCCGAGTTTTATATATTTACTTACTTAATAATGTTGTTGTTCCGGTTCTAGTACCGAATTATGATGTTGATTAAAATTCTTACTGGAGGTTTAAATATGTAGTTCTTGGAGATTACTGTTTAGTTTGGGTAATTGAAGTGTGCCTAATTGGGAATATTTTCAGGAATGTTCAGTCTGATACTTGTTGGATTATGAATTCTAGTTATAAGGGCAGATTTAAATCCAAATGTTGTTGTTTTGGATTTAAATTTGGTTAGTACTGAGAAAGTAGGTTTGAAGCTTTCTGCCTTATATGCAATCTCGCTTAGTTCGGGTGAAGAGTGTGCCTATATCGTATACTTGAATTTTGCTTCATGGAGTTTTAAGTAGTTTAATTAAAAATAGAGTCACGAGAACTGAATTTGTTTACTAATGTCTGTTAATAGGTTTGCTGCTGAAATATTTCATGACTTGCATGAAGAAGTAATGGCAACAGCTACAAGAGGCCACAGTCTAATGATTCGTGTCCATCAGCTTGAAGCAGACTTTCCTACAATTGAGAAGGCACTTCTATCCCAAACTAATCATTCATCATTCTTTTCCAATGCAGGTTAGATTACTTGCTGTGCAATTGTTTCTTTATGACTTGCTATGCACCTTTCTAACGGATAAATAACAATTGATCAAATCTTTGTGTCAGTTTTTTGTATCAAGACGCATCTTACTCCTATAAAAGCCTGATGCATTCATAACACACTTTTCTTTTGGTCATAACTAAGTGCATATTTCATTGCAGGTGTTGACTGGCATCCTAATCTGCGTTCTGAACAGAATTTGATCACCCGTGGAGACATGCCTCGCTTTGTAATGGATTATTATGAAGAATGTCGTGGTCCTCCACGGTTATTCCTTCTGGACAAGTATGGTTACCTAATTTGTGTTCACTTATACTATTTTGACCTAAATACTAAAAGAGAATTGATTTTTAGAAACTTGGAAAATGAATTATGTTTATCTTATTTCTAACAGGTTTGATGTTGCCGGGGCTGGGGCATGTTTAAAGCGTTACACTGATCCGTCATTCTTTAAAGCGGAATCAGCCTCCTCTGGATTAGCAACGATGGAGATGCAGAGAGAAAAGAAAATCCGTAAAGTGAAGGTATTGCCATGGAATGATCATTGCCACATAAGCAACTAATTCTTTGCCACCACTACAACTATAGGAGATTTTTTTTGTTTTTGTAGGCATAAAAAAAACATATGATTATACACATCATGCTTGATATTTATGCCTATAGGAATTGGTTATAGAGTGGAGTTATTGCTACCCACCAAAATACTCACCCACCACCTTTAAAAAGTTAATTACTGTTTTACCCTCTTATATCAGTGCCACTCTGGGAGGGGCATAGTGTCCTCCTGGGAGGGGCGTTGCCCACATGGAACCCCCCCTTGGGGAGCACTGCTTCCCATGGCTGCAAAGCCAATTTTTGGGCACCCATGGTGAAGGCCATAATTGCACTGTCTTCAGTTAGTAACAAAAAAATTATGGTTAGTGGTATTTTGAGAATATCTAGTTTAGTAAAGTGATTTATTTTTTATTTTTTGGGGATGGGAAAAGTAGGTTGGTGTGGTGAAAAGATTGGGGATGGCAATAGCATCACTCGTCATAAATTCATTCAATTATTGATATTATATAGCATAAACTAGATATGGCTCCATGGTCTTGTGTTGTCTAGCTCGTTACGGACAAGATCTTACTTAAATAGATGCGCGTTTGGAAACCAGGGATTGTTACTTCTTGGACTTAGAAGCCTGCAAATTGGGTTCTCCTTTTGCTGTTGGCAAGTCACCACTGTTCTATAAGACTTGTGTCATTATAATTGTTTTATTTTTATGTGTAGCAGAAGAAAGGGTCGCGCTGGAGGAACGGAGAAACTCCTGATGTTTCACTGACATCACATGCCAAGTGAGACCTCTTATTTCATATCACTGCATTATTCTCATTCACGTGATTGTTAAATGTGCATATTTTAGGGATAGATGATTGAGTGCCAAATCATTATTTTTCAAATTATGCAGACTGCATGAGTTGTTTCTGGAGGAGCGTGTTGTGAATGGTTACAGTGACTCCGCACGTCTTGTGAAATTGAAGAAAAGACATTTGAATGCATCTGCAGTGGACTCAAAAACTGGCAAAAGTTACATGGAGAAATTTCTGGAGACTCCTTCGCCAGAGCGTAAACTGGTTTGTGAAACTTCCATCACTCCACCGTCCTTGAAATTGACCTCGGATAATACTAGTGAGTCAGGGCTTAGAATGCTTGACATCAGTATTGTGAGTCCTGCAGAGAAGTCCCCTGAAAGGAGAAGTTCTAGTTCTTCACCTAATGCCCAAGAAGTCATATTAAAGCCATCCGTGGATGGTTTTAATGGTGGGGTTTTTGACGGAGAAATTGCGAAGGTGTCTGAACTAGACTTTGATGGAGAGACAGATAAAAGTTATTCCAACCTTTCAATGGTGGCAATTGAGAAGCAATTAGCAGTTGATGGAGAAGACAAAAATGAAGGCAGCTTAGAGGGCTACAATTCTGATGATGTGACCAGTGAGGTAGATAATTACGTGGATGCTCTTCCTACCATGGAATCAGAAATGGAAACTGACAATGAGTATAGACCTAAGAACAATCTACCCTTCCTGAATGTTGGAAAATACGGGACAGACTCTGATCCAAGTGAGGAGGAACATATGGAGCTTCAAGCGCAATTTTTGGATTCTCAATCAATTGGAAACTCCTCTACATCAGATGACGTGAATAATTCATACAAAAAAGATGGAGCTGGTTTTTCGCACTCAGATACTCTAAGCAATTTCGTTGAAAATACACCCTCAGACTGTAATGGAGCAGCTAAAGAATTCCCTTCCACTGAAACTTGTGGAGCTGAGATTTTTGGCGTGCCATCCAACCAGCCCTCTGTTATTGTGGAGTCTCTAGAAGCCACATCTAATGAGCATGTGGTGTCCCATGATAAATGCATTGAGGAAGAGATAATTCCTGTTAGTGGAGATACATCTTGTAGTACGTTTTTTAGGGAAATGAGTCCTACACATTCAAACTCTGGAGCAAGCTCACATGAGGTTTCATTGGTGGGACCTGTATTAGATGAAACACCCTGTGGCAAAATTAAAGTTGGTTCTGAATCATCCGACATCAACGAAAATGGGGCAAACCTGGATGATTCTATGGCTGATGTCCCCGATGATTCCTACCAGACTAAGGATGAATTCACAAATACTTCAGCAATCCATCCTGTTGATGAATTAGATGTTCAAGAGTTAGGTGTCATTTCTGATGCTTTGGTGCATTTGTCAAATGTTTCAGAGCTGGCTTCTGAAGATCAAAGTGGCAATAATTCTGTGAATGAAGTGTTTCAGGCACAATGTGCTGATGAAGATTCTATGGAAAGCTTGGCCAGCAGAAAGATTGATTCACCACGTTTAAGTATTTCACCCACAGAAGAGCAGCTCTTTTCCTCAGCATTGCCAGAAGTACAAACATATTCAGGTGATACATCACTGCCTTATTATTCAGATGTTGCAAATCCTGATACAATGGTTTCCAAACCAGATGATCCTGTTGCACCGGCTGCAGTCAACTCTGAAGTTATACCTTTGGTAGTGGATACTGCATGGAGCCATTGCTCAGAAGAGTTATATCCGGTTGTGGATGCTCCACAGACACGTGGCCTCATAGAGATGCAGGATGCTCCACAGACGCATGGCCTAATGGAGCAGGAATTCTCTGATTTAAATGAGGATGTTCCACAACTTGAATCCATTTCAGCAGAAGTGGGTATTCCACATTATGAAGAGAAGTTCAGTGTCGAAGAGATATCTAGGACCGTGGATGATGAGGAGATAGGCCTATTCACCAGTGATGTTGATGCGGAGGGAGGAGATGCTGCTTCTGTGGAACTTCCATCTTATTGTCCAACTTATCCAGGCCATGAGGATCATGTCAATTCAGATGTAGCTGAAACAGTTCATGTAGAAAGTGTGGCCGTATCCTTTGATGCTGTTGCCAAAACCGATGATGATGTCAATGATGTTTCTCCAAATACAATTCCCTCTCCATCAAGGAATTTTGAAAATTTGCATGAATCTCTTTCTGATTTCAGGGATTTGAATCAGAAAGAACCTGAATTGGATGATGTAGTTTCTCCAGAATGTGTCACAGACTCAGAAACGCAAAAGGAAGTAAGTAAATTAGAAGTTGTTTCTCCAGATTCAGAATCAAACCCAAACAATTCAGTTACTCATGACCATTCCCGTTCAGAAGTATCTGATGATGGTCATGACTTCTCTCTGGATGAACAGACTGAAAAAAGTTTGGCTGTCTGTGATATCACCACAGCCTCAACATCTTTGATACTGAGCAATCATGAGTCAGAATCACAATCTCTGGATCAGAGTCATATGGAAGATGTTGCGTCTTCATCTACCTGTTACCTCCCAGAGCCTGAAACTAGTTTGGAAAATTTATTGGAGTTGCAAGCTGATCAAGTTGATACAGAATATTTGCAAGGAGATGGAGCAAGTGATCAGCCTGAACCTGCCTTAGAGTGGCGACTGGAGTTTAAATCTGATCAACTTGATGCAGAATGTTCGCAAGAAGATCAAGCTAGTGTTAACTCATCAAATCTTCTATCTGCACAGATAGGGTCCGCAAATCACATGGATAAGGAAACATCCAAACAGTTACCATCTACAGAGCACATTAATCAGGAAATATGCTTGGATACTTCCTCAGGATCTTGTCCTGAAAACCTTCAAAGCCAACCTTCAACATCAGAGTTCTTACCAGAATCAGAAGGACAGGAACTTGATGTTATGAAGCAAACCATGGAACCATTTGAGTCTATCCATCCTAGCTTCGTCTTGCTCCCTGAAGCAGCTGTTGTCAATCTGGAGGACATGCCACCATTGCCACCTCTACCACCTATGCAATGGAGGATGGGAAAGATTCAGCATGCTTCCCTAGCCTCACTGGGAGAATTTGTTGGAGTTGGTCTGGATGAATTCCTTCCAATAGGACCAATACAGCCATCGAAAGCTGATGAGAAAGGTCAATTTGATGTCCCAGCACCTCAAGGAGGCATACTGCAGCCTCAGAACCCATTTTTGCCTCTCCCATCTGTTGAAGATGCAAAGCCCGAACATGTCTCTGAACCTTTTGGGGGCAATGTGGTGCAGCCTGCTTCATTTTCATTGCAATTACCAACCATGGTCAATGATGTGAATTATCAATACAGTTGCCCTGATTTAGGGGGAATGCAATTCTCAAACCCCTTCTTATCATTATCTGAGGTATCTGATGACAGATCTGGACATAATGACCTTGCTTTAGAGGGAGAAAACGTTCAGTCTAGTTCAAAGCCATTCTCAGTACCAGGCAATGAATGTTCAACTTCTAACCAAGACCCTGTATTTTCTCATGGAGCAATTATCCAGCCTGTGCAGCAGTTAACACCAGAAATAGGTTTAGAGCCTAAGGAACTTAAACATTCATTGGAAAATTCAGAATTGGAACAAGGAAAACCTCTCGCCACATCTGTGACAGCGCCAACTATGGAAGATGAGCAGCCTCAGCATAGTTTGCCAACATTAGAGGGAGAAATAGCATGGTTGTCAAATACCTCTGCTGTAATGGCAGACTCAGATGTTGGAAGGTCTAATGGAAATCCTGTGAGTAAGCTCCCTCGTCCTAGAAATCCCCTCATTGATGCTGTTGCTGCTCATGGCCAAAGCAAGGTAAATGATAACCATCTTGTGGTGTCTGTCTTTTGGGAGATGCTCTTTTTGAGATTTATGCTTTACAATACCTTTTTGTCAACATTTTGCAGTTGAGAAAGGTAACTGAACGAGCTCGGCCTCAGATTGAACCAAAGGTAGATGAAAGAGATTCATTGCTGGAACAGATAAGAGCTAAGGTTAGAGCTGTCTATTTTTGTTGTTTCTGTTGCTTCTCTATCATTTACCTTTTCTCCTTTTGGGTTCTCCCTATTTTCAAGTATGAATTTGATTGAACCTTTTTGTTGCCTTAGTCCTTCAACTTGAAGCCTGCAACGGTGACAAGACCCAGCATTCAGGGTCCGAAAACTAACTTGAAGGTTGCTGCTATCTTAGCAAAAGCAACTGCAATTCGCCAGGTCGGTCTCTCTCTCTCTCTCTCTCTCTCTCACTCAATATTTCCCAGTCACTTAATATGTTTAACACGATGAGAATTTTGATACAGGCATTGGCAGGAAGTGATGAAGATGATGATGAGGACAGTTGGAGCGATTCTTAAAGGAAGTTATTCCACTACAGCTTCTCATTACTGCAGTTATTGCCCTGAACTGGGTGGTGGGTACTATTCTCTTACAGAAAACTGGAAATTTCTGTAGTTTGGTGTATTCTTTTCCACTTTACCTCAAGATTCATGTATTATATGCCCCCCTTTCTGTCTTCCCCCTCTCCTCCCTGAAAATCTATTGGTTGTAATGTCGCTTGGCTTCAGTTCTATCCACGGAAGTCTGGTGTGAGGCAAATTGCTTTATACAAAAATGACAGCTTTGGCTCAGCGTGCAAGCGCAGTTCCCAATCAACTTCCACACACAAGCATTTTAAGATCTTAGCAGGTGTAAATTGTTGGCGTGCTATAAATGTAGCATGTAGTATACTGGTGATGAAATTTTGTAATCTTGTATGTAATAGTTCTTTTAATGCATATATGTATCCATATTTTATACTGTGTTTTCTGGTAACAGATTCTCTGGCTCATATTTTAGTGGCCATTGTTTTTGTGTTCATATAGTTATGTAGATGTTGGAATTTTCAAGAGTACAAATTGTATTCTTCTATTTATCGATTTTCAAATCAATAGCTGTATATTTTCCTCATAGTAGTTGCCGAATGGAAAGAATAAATCGGTCTTTTACCTAACTTAGGTTACAGTAGAAGTGAATGAATCTTTAACCTATTATAATTTAAACTCATTTTCTTTTCCTACTTGAGTTAATCTAATTTTCTTAGCCTATTATTTTTTAACTAATTTCTCACATTCTCTCACCATTTTAGTTAAATTTCAATTCTTCCATGTTGTTCCATGGAGCTAAGGTCCAAAATATGGAAGAAACAACAGGTGCTTTCACGACTTTACCGCCTAGTCAATTCTGTTTCACTTAATCTCTGTTTCATGGCCACATATCTTTTCAGCTAAGGAACGAGAAACCTTTCTCCTGTTACATGAATCTAATTTTCATTTCATCTAAAAAAAGTAATCTTTTTCTGAACAATGTCTTTGTCATTTGATCCAATAGCGTTTTAATCTAGTTCTTAAATTTTAATCTCCGCTTCAGCACTACCAGTTTCATCATTATTACATTTACCAAGACGAAAATAATGGAAAAGGAAATTGGGAGAATTGTAGGAAAAAAAAAGAAGAAGCCAAAGTTAGAAAAATTAATTAACATTTTCGGAATTATTATAACGGTATTAACCATCTACGCTACCTACCGTCTACAGAGCATATATTAGACGACCGTTGCCATCAGAATTTGCTCAACATTTGAAAACCAGGTCATGCGCCTCTTGACCAACAGAGTAGTCTCCCCTGCTTTTTTTAAAAAGTCCCTGGAGACCAAGCAGTGCCTTCTTCAAGGCTTCAACTCCTTCAAGCAGCTCAAGCATGCCCACGCTCGGCTTCTCCGTCTCGGCCTCGACCAAGACAGTTATCTTCTCAACATGGTCTTGCGCTCCGGCTTGGATTTCGGCCACACCAACTACGCTCGCCTCGTCTTCCATCAAAACTCCGAACCCAATATCTTTCTCTGGAACACCATGATCCGGGGATTGGTCTCCAACGATTGCTTTGACGATGCTATCCAATTCTACTGTTCAATGCGGACAGAGGGGTTCTTACCCAACAGCTACACTTTCCCTTTTGTTTTGAAAGCGTGTGCAAGGCGTTCGGACTTTCAATTGGGGTTGAACATTCATTCCCTCGTAGTGAAAACGGGTTTCGACTATGATGTTTATGTTCAGACCAGTTTGCTCTGCTTGTATGCTAAGTGCGGCTATTTGGAACATGCCCATAAGGTTTTTGATGATATGCCGGAGAAAAATGTTGCTTCTTGGACTGCCATCATTTGTGGGTACATTGGAGTTGGCCGGTATAGAGAAGCTATTGATACGTTTCGTGGGTTGTTGGAAATGGGTTTGAGGCCTGATAGTTTTAGCCTTGTTCGGACACTATCCGCATGTAGTCAGTTGGGGGATTTAAGTAGTGGGGAGTGGATAGATGGGTACATAACGGAGATTGGCATGGGAAAGAATGTCTTTGTGGCTACCGCTTTAGTTGATTTGTATGCCAAGTGTGGAAACATGGAGAAAGCACGCGGTGTATTTGATGGAATGCATGAGAAGGATATAGTTTCTTGGAGTAGCATGATTCAGGGATATGCTTCGAATGGGCTTCCGCAGGAAGCCATAGACCTCTTCTTTCAAATGCAGAAAGAAAATTTGAAACCTGATTGCTATGCCATGGTTGGGGCGCTTTCTGCTTGTGCAAGATTAGGAGCACTAGAACTAGGGGACTGGGCTAACAATTTGATAGATAGAAATGAATTTTTCAATAACCCTGTTCTTGGTACAGCTCTGATTGACATGTACGCCAAATGTGGGAGCATGGTCCAAGCTTGGGAAGTCTTTAAAGGGATGAGGAAAAAAGACCATGTGGTTTGGAATGCAGCAATGTCTGGGCTTGCTATGAATGGACATGTCAAAGCTGCGTTCGGACTATTTGGACAAGTGGAGAAATATGGAATCCGACCTGATGGGAACACTTTCATGGGCCTGCTTTGTGGGTGTTCTCATGCTGGTCTAGTTGATGAGGGTCGTAGGTATTTCAATAGCATGACTAGTGTCTTTTCCTTGACTCCTACAATTGAGCATTATGGATGTATGGTGGATCTTCTTGGCCGTGCAGGTTTGTTGGATGAAGCTTATCAGCTAATCAAAAGTATGCCAATGAAGGCAAACTCCGTTGTTTGGGGAGCATTGTTGGGTGGATGTAGGCTGCATCGGAATACCCAATTGGCTGAACACGCGCTGAAACAACTGATTGAGCTAGAACCATGGAACTCAGCACACTATGTTCTCCTGTCAAATATTTACTCTGCAAGTCATAAATGGGATGAGGCAGCAAATATTAGATCAAGAATGAACGAGCAAGGGCTCCAGAAAATCCCTGGTTGCAGTTGGATTGAACTAAACGGGGTTGTTCATGAATTCCGTGTTGGAGACAAGTCCCATGACTTGTCAGAGAAGATATATGCAAAGCTTGACGAGTTAGCTAAGGAACTGAAAGCAGCAGGTTATGTTCCAACCACAGATTTTGTCCTCTTTGACATAGAAGAGGAGGAGAAGGAGCATTTCCTTGGCTGTCACAGTGAGAAGCTGGCTGTTGCATTTGGCCTTATCAGCACTGCTCCGGAAGATACTATTCGTGTTGTAAAGAACCTTCGTGTATGCGGAGACTGTCATGAGGCAATAAAGCTCATCTCAAAGATTACAGGGAGAGAGATAATTGTTCGGGATAATAACCGGTTTCATTCTTTCATTGATGGTTCATGTTCATGTAAAGATTATTGGTAAAATTTGAAATAATACAATTTTTGAAGCCAACTGCCAACCCCTTGACTACCCCAGTTTTAGGAGGTTCAATTTCTCACTCACGTTACTTATATACGAAAACAACTTGCAATGAGTGTATGCATATCTTGTATTTATCTCACTCATCACATTGCAAATTTACTTGATAAAAAAAATAGACACATAATATATACACTTGTTATATCTGCTCTTCATATACAAATAGATGCACATAAAGAAAGGGCTAGAGTAGATGGTGCCAATAATCCCAAAGATGATTTGACAAAGTAAAAATGAATCCTTATCTAGTAATCCAGTGCCGTCCTGATACAATTATTAAATGGAGGTCAAAACCCCTGTTGATGCAAATTCTCCTGAGCTAGATGCAACAACTTAGAAACGCTGATCTGGTTGATCAGATGCCTCGCTGGATGATGACGTGAGATCTTCCTGCAAGAGAAACAAGATCAAAGGAGATGGACCGGTGTGGTACCAGCCAAACACGCTCCGATGATGAAGTCAGTGATGGTGTTTGATGGTAGATGAGGAAGAACAAAGGATGAACTTGGGAGAATAGGAAGAACAAGGCAAATGTTCTGGGTTATTCTCAGCAAGTTGGGTATGCTCTTGGATGAGTGAAAATTTTTGTATAAGTGTTTTGCGGATGGTTGCATAGATCCCGTTTTGCACATATGAGTTGGTATATATAGGTAAAGGAAGACTTAATGAGTAAATTACCTGCATGTGAATGAACGGTTGCCAGAGACCCACGCACCTGGTCAGTGCTAGTTGCATGCACAGCTACTCACCTCCTCAGCATTGAATGCTGCATTGAATGCTCCATTAAATGCAAGGTTGGAAGGTTCAGACAAACTGCCCCAATAGTCATGGATGCAGGCTGGATATTCCATCTGTCAGAGGATCCGTGTCAGGTGCTTTTAAGCATGGCGTTTCATCCCAGCACGATCTTCCTGGGAATGGCGGCGGAGGGCCGAGCCGAACCGAACACAAGTTCCTTATGCGTAAGCATGAAGCCCATGTGTGTTCGGATCGGACGTGGGACCGCAGACCGAGCCGAACCGGGATGACAATGGAAAGGAAAACACTCAATCCCTTGGGAGATCATCGGTTCGGCTCGGACCGGGCATTGAGGGCTCGGAATCGAGACCCGAGCTGATCTGGCGGAAGAAGTGCTGAACAATGATGATGTGAAGGTCAAAGTGTGACCACTGAAAGTCAACCCAAAGTTTGGTTTTGACCAGCCACGTGTCGAGCTGTGATTGACTGTTTGGATCGGCGTGAGTTTTCCCACAAACAACCCCAATATGCATACTTCTGTGTTCCATTGCTAAACTATATATTTCAATGTCATCATCATTGATCACACAGACACATACGTCATGGAATGAGTAAACTTCGTGAAAATTGGTAGCTGAGGCCCACATTTGAATTTCATTGGTGAAAAAGGAGTCTCTCAAATAAGGCCCCAAAAAAAAAAAATAACGCCAAAAACAGCAACAGCCACTCACAGTTCTACAGAGGAAAGTGTTTGGAACCAGACCAAAAGAAAAAGGAAAGTCTTTGGAAATTGGAACCAAGGCTACAAATACAAGAGGCAAGTTCCGCCAAAAGCGACGTCGTTCTGTCCCAGGCAGGCGGCGATATAATCGGACGTCATTTTCTCTTTCATTCCGTACCTTAACTCGCACGTTCACGCACGCAGTCACGCCTCACTCTGAAAGCTGTCTTGCAAACTGTTTTCCAGCAACCAAACAAACGAACATGCCCAACAGATAGTATTCACTTTAACCTAAAAAAAAGGTAAGCAGATTCAAAACCCCAAAACTAACTTTTCCAATCTTTATTTACAAGTTTCTGTTTGCAATTTTTATTTTTATTTTTTATGGGAAAGTCGCTTCCCTCCGCGGCCAGGCTGTACCAACTCGCCAAAACGACATCGCAGAGCCTCAGAACTCCGAAGCAAACGAGACCCACATCGCCGAACCCAGAAGTAGGCCAAAAATCGAAACGGCCGAGGTTGAAGAAAGAGATGGAGACTGAGAGCAGCTCAGAGAAGGAGACCAACCGCGTGCCGCTCTCGCACGTTGTATCGGATTGCGTGAAGCGGTGGTTCAAAGACTCGCTTAAAGAGGCCAAAGCTGGCGATATTAACATGCAGGTCTTGGTGGGTCAGATGTATTATAGTGGTTATGGTGTTCCCAGAGATGCCCATATGGTATGCCTGATTTAATTGTTGGGGTTGTGCTGGTTTCTTGGTGGTTTTCTGTTTTGGGTTTAGGGTTTAGGCTTAAAGTTATAAGTTTTTGGTTTTCTGATCTTGTTTTGGTGTTTCAATCAAAATTAGATAAAGTTGTAAGCTCTGTGTTTTGATTTTGTTATTAGCTAAAGTTGCAAGCTTTGCGTTTGATACCATGTTCATCATACAGTTTTTATAGTTCTGAATAAGCACCAAAGGCATTAGAAGTTGAACATTGAAGTTTTAGATCCTCCCATAATTGAGTGTTTAGTTGTGATTTTCTTTTGATTCTTATATCTTCTTGTTCTATTGGCAATTTCCGTTTTTGGGCTTATAGGGAAGAGTATGGATTACAAGAGCGTCAAGGACGCGATCTTCAGTTTGGAAAGTTAGTGAAAAGCCACCAGGTTGACGTCTCTCTTTGCAATTTCTGTTATTGCCATTATCCTAATTATCATCACCATTATTAAATGTGCCTCTGTTTGTTCTTCTGGACCTGTGCTAGGTTATAATGCAAGTGATTCAGATTCAGATGAATTAAAGGGTGATTCTTAGCTGGACCAAGTCAGCCTTCATGTCCAATCAAAGTTTGAGCTGGTATTGATATTATTCCTTGCCTTGTACTTCTTTTGCTTCATCCTGCAATGCTTAAATTGATATAGAACCTATGCGAAAAGAGAGAAAAATTAGTATGTGATCCAGTATGTCAAAAAATTCAAAAATTTTATGAGCCTATGAACTCTGAAGACTCTGGATAAGTTTCCTTTTAACTGGTTCTGTTACTTTATATGCTTTCTGTTTTTTTTGTTTTTTTGGGTGGTAAGACTCCATTCTATGCATATGTGTATAATTCTCATTTCATCCTACTTGATTGTTAATATTTTTAATTTTGATTGACATACCATAATCTATTCATTTTTGTTTTTCAGCATTTGTTCTGTTGATACGTAAACTATGGTTTCTCATAGTTTTCAAGGTTAGGATTTGCCTCTTCTTTGTTGACTCATTTGGGAGTAGAAGTATTAAGTTCTCATACACAAATATATACACTCACTATACATTGTAGTGGCCAGTACTGGCACTACTGTCTGTGACCAATCCACAAGGGCCAGCCATATACAACACCACCAAATCTCTCTCTTCTTTCTTCCACATGTTTATACATGTGTATGGTGTTAATATTGATGTCGATCTTATCAAGAATTCACAAGTGCAATGTCAAGCTGATTGTCATCTCTAACACTATTTTTGGTAGGGAGATAGAATGGCAGGATGGATGGATAGGTAGGTAGATAGATGGAGGATAGATAGAGGGGAGGGAATATGGGAGTATTGATAGGGTGCCTGTTTTTGGATTGGAGGGAGAGTGGAGGAGGGGAAAGGAAAGTAGACAGGGAGGAGACCCCTCCCAACCCACCACAGTGAAGGAAAGATAAGCATCATAAAGACAACTTATTGAATTTCATGTTTATTCCCAAATCAACCCAATTATTAAGGGTATAATTTTAGATATGTAGCTTTATATTTTTTTTCCTCCGTACTTTCCATCCCTTCTACCAAACAAGAAAGATATATCACATATTTTCTATCCTTTATCCTTCATGATTTAGCCTTTACATCCTTCCCAAATTTATTTTTGGGTGAGCTACATATACCCATCTTCATTGGTATAGAGTGCCTCTAGGTCTTACTTTTTGGAGTTTCTTTACCAATTTGAAAATTCCTTATTACTAGCATAATATTCATAATGGGTTTAGATTTTCTAGGCTTTTTATTTATATTCTTCTGATGAAAATTGTTTGTTTGAGTGAGTGGCTAGAAGATTTGGAACCATCTTTGCTTCTGTCTTTTTACCATATAATTTAACATCGTGTTAGAAGCACGAAACAATATAAAATAAGATTTGATGATTTGCTTAGCCATAATTTGTAGGATGATGAGGTTAATATAAAACATAAATGAATGGCAAGAAAAGACTAGAATATTAATTGAGTTTCATTTGAAGTCAATAAATAATTGTAGTGCTTTGCCAGATAAATGATGGTAGGTATCTAGTTGGGTGCATCTATGACAATTAGTATTGATTTCCTTCTTCAGCTGAGCATATTGGGTTAAATTGATCTAATGTCTTGCTTTTTGTGGTAGGATGTGCTTGGCAACGTGCCTGATCTTCAGTTTACCCATCATGGATGTACCTGTAACAAGTTTTATACCTTTCTGTTTAGTTGTCTTTGTTTTTTCTGGACCTATTGTATCTAAACATTTATTGTCATGGAAAAATAATTATTTGTTAATTGCACTTTCATCAGAAAAAGTACTCTCTAGTTATTATTATGAGGAAATGCAAACCACCCCCAACCCCAAAATGTTGATGGGATTGTTTGGCCGCTTATTTAGAATTGTTTGCTCAGCCACATTTGTGTATGTAGAAATTAAAACATAAATCGAATTTATTTGGTTCCTGAAGCTGATTGAAATTAGATCGAGACATGTAGCCTACTATCTAAATATCAGCAACTTAACTGAGCTTATTCTAGCCTGATCTCAGAAAATGATCACCTTTAAGTTTTGGGCTGAACAATTTTGTATGTAATCTAGCTGAGCCCAATTTCAGTCCAAAAAGAAAAAACTTGCTGAGCCCAATTGATCGTAAATTTCGTGGTACGATCGAATAAATAAAAATTTAATTGCCCGCTTGGGACACATGACATGAGTCATGAAGCTAGGCTTCTACTGCTTAGTGGTATTTTTCAAGCGTGACACAGCTTACTACTGACAGCAGATTTATTTATTTAATTATTCTTTGAAAGCCCCTTCTGCCTCTAATTACTCGCAAAAATACAAATGTTTAGTTTAACGCTATTGAAAATTTTATATTTATTGTTAAGCATCCACTGCATTTAATAACTACTGCACTAATTTAAACATTTATGATAAATTTTTTTCTTTATTTTTGTATAAGAACTTTGTCCAGTTGCAATAATGGACTAGCCTGCATCTTTGACCTCTTAAGCTGTTAGGACAAAAGATAAAAAGCATATACTAATGATGGAATTACCTGACCTTATCTCACCTCACTTCATTTTAATGATCCCAAGCTATTTTGAATGCTATGGAAAATGTTATATAATTCTCAAGTGCGTTTACCAAACATGCCAAAGGAATCTCGTACCGGAACCTCGAAAAAGAAAAAATGCAACTCTAAAAGCCAGAGCATGCAGAATACTGATTTTATAGTGTTAAATTAGGTGATGAGCAAGATAAATACAACGAGGGTATATATATTTAGAGGGCGGATCATAATATTATATTTTTCACACAAATTTTGATATAAATTTTTAATATGACCTATTTCATATAAGATTTTAACAATTCAAATTGTCTATTTTTTAGGTCTCTATTAAAAGATTATCTTTATAAAAAATTAGATAAATTAAAAATTATTTACCTATAAAAATTAAATGATCAATAAAATAAAAATTTAAAATATTATCTATTTAATTTTTAAAGGTAAATTATTTTTAATTTACTTAATTTTTTGTAAAATAATTCTTTAATAAAAATTTAAAAATTAAACAGTTTAAATTGTTGAAATTTTATATAAAAATAGTCTCGTTAAAAACTTATGTAAAAAATATAGCGGCGTGAATTCTTTTCAAACGGACTGAGGGTTTGGATTTTTCATTAACTGTTGGAAGAGTAGGGGAAGTTGTAGAGGAAAAGAGGTGGGTAGCAGCACGTGGCCTAGATTAAGTTTAGCTAGGAGCCTAGGGCTATCTCTCTGAGCCGCACAGGATACCCACCCAATTTTCTATTCATTCTGATGAATAGATCAAAAAACGAGCAAAGATTCTTGTCAATATCTTTGTTGTATTAGTAATTACTGCACTACTGTTCAGTCTAATTTGCACCACGTAACAACAACACTACTCACTCTTATGCACGTATGCCATGTTCTAGATGATGCTGATGTGTTGATGCACCTACATATATCATCATCATCATCATCATCATGTTCATGCATCACCACCATCATTGAGATCATCTGACATCTGCATGATCATCACCATCACAATAAGGAAGCTGAGAAATGAATCAGGACGAGAGAGAGCCCCTTGTGGTTGTAGCCCAAGTGGAAGAACAGCCTTCTAACCCTCAACATGATTCTCTTCCTTCCCTTCTTATCAGATATTTATACGTAGGCCACTTTTTGGCCAGATGGGATGCCAGGTTTACTTTTCTTATCTCTCACTACTCATTATTTTAATGTTGTCATGTATTCTTGTTGATGGGTTTTTTTTCCCAACTATAATTTGGACTTTCTTCATGATACTAAAGTATTTATGTTTCAGTGGTTTTGTACAGTTTAGTTTAGATTCATTCCAAGGCAATTTGCTGCTGAAAGCTTTATTAAAATCAAGCAACTACTAGTAAATCGGTAAATTAAATTGCGGAAACTAAGTTGAGGATTTTGAACATGTTCATGCTCTCCATGGAATTGTTTGGACCTCTAGTGTGTGTGAAAGAATGTGTACCCTCCAAGTCACATTGACTTTGATCACTCTGATTGTTGGGATCAATTTCACATGTACTTTGGTATAAGGATGACAGAAAGAGACTGCTTGTTTTGATATTCTATATCGTTTGGATCAAATTACTTTCTAATATTGAATTTTTCCCTTAAATTTTTGCAGAATGTGGGAATTCTCTGTTGGTTTATACATGATAAGCATTTGGCCAGACTCTCTACTCTTTGCTGCTATATATGGTGCGATGGAATCAGCCGCTACTGCACTTTTCGGACCCTTAGTTGGACACTTGGTAGACAGATTTCCATATGTAAAGGTAGGCCTATGAAAGCTCAGAAGAAAAGAGAGATATAGAGAAAAATAAAATAAAAATTGTTACACAATGTTTACATCTTACAACTTTGTGGACAGGTTCTCCGACTTTGGTTGGTAACACAGAATCTCTCTTTTATGATTGCTGGAGGCACTGTGATGGCATTACTGGTCTACTCAGATTTAAAGCTCACAAATTTTAATGCTTTCATATCATTGGTAATATTAACCAACATCTCAGGAGCTGTTGGAGTCCTTTCCACTCTTGCTGGTACCATCTTAATCGAAAGAGACTGGTAATTTTGCTCACAGATTTTATGAGAATGTAATTGGAAAGTTTTGTATCTCTAAAAGCTTAGTTATACAGCTTGTCCTTTTGTAGTTTAAACTTATCTTATTCTCCAATTTATTCTTGAACCCAATTTAAAATAACTCAGGGTGTTGTGATCTTTCAAATTTATTAAATATGTATCAATTTTCAAACACTCTACCTGCAGGGTGGTGGTGATATCAGAAGAGCATTCTCCAGAAGTACTGACAAAGATGAATTCGACCATCAGGCGTATTGATCTCTTCTGCAAGCTATGTGCTCCTGTGCTAACTGGCTTCATTATCAGCTTTGCATCACTAAAAGCTTCTGCTTTAACCTTAGCACTCTGGAACACCACATCTGTTTGGCTGGAATATTGGCTTTTCACTTCTGTGTATAATGGGATTCCGGCTTTAGGCGAAAGCAGCCAGAGGAAGATGTCAAGACCTTCACAGAGTGATCAGGAAGGGAGCTCATCTAACAAGGAGAGAAGCTCCTTGCTTTCTCATGAAAAAGATGATCCAGAATTGGCTGATGAGGAAAGCTGGATGAAGAGAATATTTGAAATGGTCTCAAGAATCCCTTATGTTGGTGCATGGAGAGTGTATCTGAAGCAAGATGTGGTACTTCCTGGAGTAGCTCTGGCTTTATTATATTTCACTGTCCTCAGGTGATTACTACTTTCTCATTATTCTTCCTTCAACTAATCTTCAAAATACTGAAAATTCTACCATACAAACATTATATGACATACAAACGCATTTTTAACTCTTGTATCTTGACGGGTTCACATTTCCACAATTAGGGTAAACGGTATCCATCATCAGATGTGTTTTTATGCCATAACGACATTGTACCATAGACGAATTGTCAAAATGCCCCTTAATTTATATGCAACTTCCCCTAGTACTTACTTTTTTCTGTTCTTGTGGCTCTGGCTGTAAGGTTCTTACCAAATCTGTTGTTCCAGCTTTGGAACATTGATGACAGCTACTTTGGAATGGGAAGGTATACCTGCATACACCATTGGGATAGCACGTGGAATAAGTGCTGCAATTGGAATTGCTGCAACAATTGTGTACCCAATCTTGCAGTCTCATATTTTAACACTAAGAACAGGACTCTGGTCTATCTGGTCTCAGGTAAAATTGAAAACAGTACATTGGAACAACAAATCCTTCTCTTCAACTTCAAGTGCAATTTTCAAATGGTCATATTTCTGGTGTTTATGTGGTATTCAATGCAGTGGACCTTCCTCCTATTATGCGTTGCTTCAATATGGGTGCATAATAATAGCCTTTTATCAGCATATATGCTGATGGCAGGAGTGGCTACTTCTCGGCTTGGGTTGTGGATGTTTGACTTAGCAGTAATCCAACAAATGCAGGTAATTAAGCACAACAAGATACACCCAATCTTATAATATATAGATATCTAATATTCTGGGATGTGTTTGATTGGTGATAGTAATCCAAACCTCACTTTGGACAGGATCAAGTTCCTGAATCGGATCGTTGTGTAGTGGGAGGTGTTCAAAACTCCCTTCAATCTAGTATGGATTTGATGGGTTATGTCATGGGAATAATCATATCTAATCCACAGGTAATAACGTTTAACTTTCACCTTTCTGGTCCACCAAATATTAGGATATAATATGCTGCATCAGTCAAGCTATAGGCCAAGAGGCAAGAGCCTAAAGACACACAACTTTTGTCATTTTCTTCAAATTTGAACTGGTTTCATTTTTGTTTTGCACGTAAAGACTCAAATAGTCCAGTTCATGTGTCAGTGTCTCCATGTTCAACCCTCTAATCCATGGTTTGAATCCATGATCCCTTGGCAAGTCTCTGCACATTCTCATCATCTAGAATTTGACATGTACCGCATCATGAGCATATTCATGTGACATTCATTACATGGTTTGTTTGTATGTGACATACAAACACATTTTTAACTCTTAAATTTTGACGGTGTCATTTTGCCAGTATTACGATATTAGATCTTTTCACCTTCAAATCTGTTTAAACTGTACCATTGATGAACTCTATATATTAACCCATTTCTGTGTTTGCATTATTATTGTTGTGTTCGATCAGGATTTCTGGAAGTTGATTCTGGTGTCCTTTGGTGTGGTAACATTGGCTGCATTACTCTATACATTACATCTTTACCGCATCCGGAAGCACCTCCTTCACTTTGAGAAATTACCTCCGTGGCTTAAATGCTTTACAATATCACAATCTGCAAATGCATAGTAATTGGAATTGGCCTCCATTTCGTTCCTTGCACTATTGTTCATATCATATTTAACTTCTAAAGTTGGGCCTCCATCATGCTGCCATGTTTCATATGTACATTAACTTAATTAAACATTTTCTCATAATGAGATGTGACCCAAATGTTATGGACAATATTATTAACCTTATAATTTCAAACAATATAAAATTAGCTTATATGCATGCAAATTTTTAGCATTGTATTATTATATATATAGATGTTATTATTTTGCTCCCCAAACTTTTAAACTTGGCATAATTGAAAAAGTCTAAGACCTTGTTTATTGAAATTATTTATTGAAATTAGATATATAGAGAGCAAATTAATACAATTTCAATAGTTGGAGGAGCATTTTGACTGCTTTTTCAACAAGAAACCAAGCATTTGGAAAGAATTAGAAAAACAATAGTTGGGCAAAGAAATTATGATCACCTTACATACTCTAACTCAATCTTCGTCACACAATTAATTACTTTAATGTCCTTCTTAATTACAAACTCACGCTACTAGGCTCTATCTTGGTTACTCTTTGGAGCTTGGTCTGCAGATTTGGGATAGACCCCCTTGTTTTGAGAAAGATCTGACATCGAAAATGTGAGGCATTGCATAATAGTTTATAAGAGTTTGAACTATTTTTTTTATTGCCAATTGGTTTTGGGATGGATGCGTGGATTTCTTTATAATATTAAAGCAGACTATTCATGTGTTGTGCCAAACGGCCACACATACTCTCTCGTCACCAAATATGAATTGTTTACGAGTTAGGCTTGAGTGACATCGGACATGTTATGAGAAAGACCTCACATAAAAAATGTGAGGTTTTGCATAATGGTTTATAAGGGTTTGTGCTACTCCTCTCATTACCAATTAGTTTTGAGATAGATTGCCTAAATTCTTTCTCTCCTCAGACTTGCATGCTTCGGTTGTTTGAGGATTATGTTGAATTGTGTAGGGGTACGAATGTAGGATGATAGCTAGTCAGTGTTTTGTTGTTTTGGGCCTTTGTCCCCCAGTCTACCAAAATAAAAAAAAGTGGCATACTGGCCCAACCTCTAAAGTTAGCTGTCTATGTGTTGGGCCAAAAGTCCATTATTTTTTGGTTTTGAAAGTGTAGTAGGAATAGTCAGCATAGTTTTGCAACAGATGGTTTTGGTCAAAACTTGGAAACAAATGTCTCATTGTCTCCCACCGTACAATGACTTTTGGCAAGAGTCAAGGGGAGAAGGGGTGCCACAAATTTCCCAAGACTTAAAACAGAGAAGGGGGTTGTTCAAAACTTCAAATGCCTATTCCTATTCCTATTCCTACTGGCAAACGCAAAAGCTTATGTAATAGACTGCAAGTAGTTCAATAAACGACAACAAAACAAAAACAAGAGAAGAAAACGGCACAGGAAATATGGAATATTGAATGAATGCATGTCGCTGTTAACAAATGATGATATAACTTTTTAGGGTAATTGTCTGCTGATCATCCAGTGATAACAAATTAAAGGGGCTAATTGTCTCTTCACAATGAATTTTTGTTTGAGGCTGCTGCTGCTGGCATCAGCCTTGAGGCTTCAACATAAACAATAAATGAACAATATACGGTACATTGCTTGACTTAATTCATGTAATTAAAAACGGTAAAACCCCCGAGAGCGGTATTTAATATATATTAAAGAATTACGGATAGATTTAGAGTTTAGATGATGTAAATTTAATGTCTATATTAATATTATTTATAGTGGCATATAACAGTTTTTCTGAAGAAAATCTTAACCAGAGTGTTATTTTATAGGTTTTCGTTAATTATGGTATGAATCTGAAATATTTTTTGTTTGTTTACGGGTCAATCTAAAATACTCTATAGTTCGTAGGTATATTTTATAATTAAACCTTAATTAATTGATGAAAAATACGTGCAAACAAGAAAAACAAAACTTTCCCAGATATGCAATCACATAGTAAATGTTTTTGAGTTATAACTTATAAAGTGATAATATTGCGTACAAGTACTTACCAAGTCCTCACCTCACCCATTCCTGGCTATCAAGTTAATTTGTTTCGTATACTTAATTATTGGTTTCCAGAACTGTACGTTTGTGTGTTCCAGTTGTTTTCAATTTGCCATGCATGTTTTCTTCAACCATTCGGTGATTCAAAACTAATTTTTAATTTTTTAGACATAATCTACTTTTCCTCCCTCCTGGAGTCCTGGTGTGGGTGCATACGTACTTCATAGTCAAAGCAATTTGGACAGCTACTGGAACTATCTATTTATGCATTCTTTTATGAATTTACCGCTCTTTTATCTTCGCACTTTATATCAATATGTACTTATTCTTCACTTTCCTCACCTTTAATCACTTTTTTATCTACGCACTTTATATTTAATCTCACATGCATTCACCACCCTTTTACCCACACACACTAATACACTATATATATCAATACTATCCTTGACTCCTTGTCCACTGATAACTCTATTACAAATTTCAACAGAAAAAAAAAACCTGTATTACAATAATTTAGAAAATTTTTATCATACAAACATAAATGTCATATAAACACACTTTCAATTCTTAAATTTTAAGAGATTTAATTTTTTACCAATAAAAATGATAAATTTTTTTATTATTAAATTTATTTATATGTCACACAGTATTTAAATAATTAAAAACTCTTTAATTTAGATTGATTGCGACTCTGACTCGATATGAGATAGATAGAGAGGAGGAAAAAGTACCTGCTGCCGTACTAGGATTTTTATTAATTCTAAAAGATAAAGAAAGTGGGTTTGGTTGCATGTCTAATTGTCTATTATCATATAGTAGCGATCCAGAGTAGTGACTTGGTCATATTCATAATTTCATATGGTAACGTACAAAATGACTATTCAAATCTGCAGAAGCTTGGACTTTTAGATATTCAATGTAAGAATAGAAGGAACATCGAACATTTCACCACCAAAATCAACTTTAAAACATAATTAAACTTACCAATGTAAGCACTAAACATTCACCGGTGATTACTTAGTGCCAAGTACCCATTGGCCCTCTTAAAGAGATATTATCATTAGTATTATTATTTTAATTCAATATGAGCATAGCCATCTGTTAGGAAAGAGACCCGTACCTAACTTAATTAATGACAACTCGTAGCTATTGTATGCTAATATGCACAGACGGCACAGTGATAAATTTATTTGGGTGGGTGCGACCGTGCGAATGATCCAAAATGATTATAAAATTGTCAAGCATTTTAATTAGTCAATATTAAATCATTTCATGTACCAAAAGTGTACTTCACCTCACCGGGTTCTCAAATCCGAGTAATTTTTCGGTGTCATTATGAATTCATAAATTTAATTTAGAGGGGGCAAATTCTAATAATAATAATAATTAATCAAGACAGTAATTTGATCAAATACAACCATTAAACTATTTAAGCAACTGCAGTTCTTGGAGTGGCTTAGCTGTGAGAATTATAGAATTATTCCCAACCAAGTTTGATTCCCTCTTTCCCTAATAAGAAAAAAGAAGGAAAAACTGTTTAATCAAATGTATTTGTATCCCATTTAAGTCTTATGCATGCCATCATAAATACTATGATGTACTCTTTACGATCAGCCATAACATCAATGTTTTACCCTTTAGAAGTCGATTTATGAGTATGAGGAAAAATACGCAAAAAAGGGGAAAAATTATATTTATAATTATATTATTGTAAGTAATTAATTAAAAATATATAATATTAGCGAGTGCAACTGACCACATTGACTCTCATTTGGAGTTATGTAAACTTGTGAAGTTACTAATTCATTTACATTTTTTTATTAATCAACAAATGTTTTGTACGAGATTTGAATCCAAAACGTCCTCTTATAAAAAATAAAAAAAAATTAAATGCCATTAGACTAAATAATTATTGTAGTTTTATTAATACTACAATCTTAGATCAAATAATTAAATTTGTAATCCAACTTAATGGAATTAGATACAAATTTACTAAAACTTAACTATTTTAAATTCATACAAACATCGAACAAAACTAGGCATTTATAATTTTGAAATAGCTTTCAAAAACTTCACTTTCACTATATAAATGATTTGATCCTTCGTTTATTCTTTGGCCAGCTCAAACATAGCAAAATTAACTCAACTCTAACCAGATGGATAGGTTCGCCTGATTCATCCTCCACCAAGATTTGATTTAAAGCATTAATATTCTATATTATTTATTTATTCCTGTACTACCACTGCCCCTTATCTTTGCTTTCTTTAAATCCTTCCTTTAGATCATACTATATAATATTTTCACGTGGCATATCAGAATAAATAAATTAATTCTCCAAGTAAATCATAAGATAAAAGAATGTAGGCATGTAGCTAACGAAAAATTATTGTATATGATCATAATACTACGTAACATAATAATTTGGTGTTATCAATTCACTTAAATTATAAAAAATATATAATAATTAATTTTTAAAATTTTAAAATCTATGAAAAATCTTAAAATTTAAAAAAATTCTTTTAAATTATCTACGTATTATAATTTTAATAAATTCGTAGCACTCTATTATTATGGCAGTGGTGATACGAATAGATATAATAATTTTTCGTAGTTAACAGTCTAAAGTTGTTGATTCTGCTAATCGTAATATCTGAGAAAAGTGGGGGCAGTTTTATGATTGCATAGGGCCATAGGCACATCACAATATCACATGTTCACATAGACCCTGTATGAGTCACAACCTTCCTGACCAATCGCTTTCCCTGAATTTGACTTGTCCGGTCTTTTATTTGTTTTCTCTCTCCAACCGTTCTTATCTGAGTAAGGCTGGTACTACGTAATGTCTTCTATATAAGTACGGCAGTATCTACTCCAATATCTTATTTCCATTTGCGTATTTTTCTTTTGCTTTATCATTTTTATTTTTAATTAATTTCAATTTGTTTTGTCAGCTTGTTCGTACTCTCCGCACTTGAATCTGTCCTTCCTCACATAGGTCCTCCACCAAATGAGCTGCTGGCTCCATGTTTTGGGATAAGAAAACGACCTTTTTAATACCCGAACTGCCCCCGCCAACCTTCCCGAATTACCACCTGTCCTTACCGTCCTTCAAAGTACGGAGTCTCCTTTTCCATCTAAAAAGACCAACCTACCCCCCATATTTTCTATATTATTAGTATACAATTTCTTTGTTTCTTTTCTAAAAGACCAACCTACCCCTATCTTTAAAGTGTGTACTTAAGAGAAAAACACATCATTACAAGTCATTCAAGTCGATTAAATCTAGAAACATATACACTCAACCGGTGTTTATATTAAATGCCATTTGATTAGTGATTATCTTAGTTTTTTTTTTGTAAAAAATAAGGTAATATTTGCTTATTAGAAATCTGACATGTTATAAAGAAAAGTATCACTAAATAAATAATTAATTGATTATTACATTTTATAAACCACATAGTTGCACAAGACTGTTTAACGAATAGTCACAATTCTAAGAATATAGTCACTAAGGCAAGAGAAATTGTTTTTTTTTTTTTTTCTTTTAGTAAGAAAATACAATATATGCTCATTTCACTATAATATTGCGGATACTTTAGGAAATTGAGGGTAAAAATTGTTCTTTCCCAAAGGAAACAAACTACTATGAAAAGGCCATAAGGGCATTCTAGTAATTCGGGTTCTCCTTCATCTTCACTCCCTCCTCAGCTAACCCAACCTACCCAAACCGAAAACCAATCCTTTCTGCACCGGTTGATTCAAAGCCTCCACAACCCATTATTCTCCATCTTCACCCATAAAAAACTCAACCTCTTCAACTCTCATTTTTCTCATCCAAATCCCAAGAATTCTCACACACCTTAAAACCTTTCTCTGACCTCCAAAAACCATGAAGAGGCAAAAAGCCATTTTCAACAACACCATGAACAACAACAACAACCTCTTTCATTTTCTTTCTGAAGAAATCGTGTTCATAATCATCGACTTTCTTAACCCAGACCCACTTGACAGAAAGGCTTTCTCTTTGGTCTGCAAGTCCTTCTACGCCACAGAAGCCAAGCACCGCAGGACGCTGAAGCCTCTGCGCTTGGAGCACCTCCCCACAATCCTCAGCCGATACCCACATGTGACCCACATCGATTTCACGCTCTGCCCTCGAGTCACAGACACTTCTCTCACCACAATATCAAATGCGAGCAAGACCAACCTCCGCTCCATTGATCTTTCGCGGTCCAAGTACTTTTCGGGAACTGGGTTGCTGAGTTTGGCCGTGAATTGCAAGAATCTGGTGGAGATCGACTTGTCGAACGCGACCGAACTCAGAGACTCGGCCGCTGCGGCTTTGGCTGAGGCGAAGAACTTGGAGAGGCTCTGGTTGGGGAGATGTAAGCAGATTACGGATATGGGTGTTGGGTGTATAGCTGTTGGGTGTAGAAAGCTGAGGCTGATTAGCTTGAAATGGTGTGTTGATGTTGGTGACTTGGGGGTGGGATTGCTTGCTGTGAAGTGTAAAGACATCCGAAGTTTGGATCTCTCTCACTTGCAGGTAATTTCTTGTTATTCTTTTCATTTTGTTTTGCTTTGAGTATCACTCTGCTTCTGTATATGTTAATCTTTTAACTTTTAATTTTGTGTTTCAAATTTTCAAGTCTCATTGTGTGTCAATTTGATTGCATTTCAGTGGCTGCATATTGATGTGTTTTCCTTGATTTGCAGATCACAGACGAATGCTTACCATCAATTTTCAAGCTACAATATCTTGAAGATTTGGTTCTAGAAGGATGCTTTGGTATCAATGATGACAACCTTGTAGCCTTCAAACATGGGTGCAAGTCGCTAAGGGTATCTTTTTATGCTTTGCTGGTTCAATTTGATATGCCCTGTTGTCTTAGGCACTTTGTATTAATAACATCAAAATGGTATAATAGCTGCTTAATTTGAGATTCCCTGTTGTCTTATGCATCTTGTAATAACAGCATAATATTAGTATAATCAGATTGTGGTTGTCATATTTGTTATTAAAAAGTTAAAACCTTTAACTTTTAATTGCCCTTCCACTCATCACAGAAATTACTTGATTGGGAAAAAATTAAATTTGATGCTAGTTGATATAGACAATTTTAGCCCCAAGCCTAGAAGAAAGGACTAACAGCCTTGAGATTTGTACTTCTTACTAGTTACTTGTTGAAAGTTCATTTCTGCTTCTATAAATTTTGACACATGCAACACTTGTATTACCATGGGCAGAAACTTGACATATCAAGGTGTCAGAACATTAGTCACCGTGGTTTGTCTTCCCTAGTAAGTGGTAGTGGAGAATTTCTAGAGCAACTCAATTTGTCATACGGCTCTCCTGTAAGTCTCGACTTTCTTTGTGTTTTCTTAAATAGTTCCAGTGGAGGATTTCTAATGTAATTTTTTAGTAGTTATAGTGTAATTTCTTTGTGGTTAGGTGACTTTTGCTTTCGCCGATAGTTTGAAAAAGCTTCCAATGTTGCAGTCAATTAAATTAGATGGTTGCCTGATTACCTATGCTGGACTACAAGCCATCGGGAACTGGTGTGCATCATTGAGGGAGCTGAGCTTAAGCAAATGTGCAGGGGTGACTGATGAGGGCCTCTCCTCGCTCTTGACAAAGCACAAAGATCTTCGGAAGCTAGACATCACATGTTGCCGAAAGTTAACTTATGCTTCCATTGCCAACATTACAGATTCATGCACCGCACTCACTTCTCTTAGGATGGAGTCATGTACTCTGATTCCTAGAGAAGCTTTTGCCCTCATTAACCAGAGATGCCAAAATCTTGAGGAGCTTGACATAACAGACAATGAAATTGATGATGAAGGTTTTTCCCTCACTCGATCTCAGTGTAATTAAGCAATATTGTAGCTGGCATTCTCAAAGTGCCTTCTATGTGCAGGTCTGAAGTCCATCTCTAGATGTTCCAAACTCTCCAGCTTAAAACTAGGGATTTGCCTGAACATAACTGATGAGGGAGTTGCTCATGTTGGCATGTGTTGCTCGAAACTTGTAGAGCTCGATCTATACAGGTTTGTAACTCATGATCCATGAATGGTTGTCTTAATAACTTTCCTTTTCCCTTTGAGATGCTAGGAAATGTGTAGTAGGTCAAGTAAAAGAAAAATGGAAATGGAGAAAAATATTGAATGCCTTTTCCCTTTGGTTGTCTAACAGTAGATTATAATCTTATAGAGAAAAATGTTGAATGCTTAGGACATCTTAGGTCTTGTTAGTTCCGAAGCATGCTTAGAAACATAGGAAATAGATACAACTCATATCTTTCAATATTATTATTCTTATAAGGCTGTCTTCAAAAGTCTTCCTAAATAGTGTATATAGGAAACAAATCCCGACTTCACTACAAACGCTTCTAGGTTTGTGCCCAAATATTTGTTTGTGTAAAAATTTATTCATAGGCTGATAGAAAAAAGGAATTAATTCGAATGTGGTTATTTTGTTTAGGTGCACAGGAATTTCAGATTCGGGCATTTCGGCTATTGCTCATGGTTGTCCTGGACTTGAGATGATTAATATAGCCTACTGTAAAGAGATAACTGATAGTTCGTTAATCTCATTATCAAAATGCTCAAGTTTGAACACAGTTGAAAGTCGAGGATGTCCTCTTATCACATCTTTGGGTCTAGCAGCAATTGCTGTGGGATGCAAGCAACTGGCAAAGCTGGACATAAAGAAGTGTTCCTCTATTGATGATACTGGGATGATCCCACTCGCTCACTTTTCTCAGAACCTAAGACAGGTACTCTTTCTCGTTTCTGGCTTTCCTTGGAGCCTAACAGTTGGATAGGAACAATTTTATCTGACCAGTCCTTCATTCTTGTTTCTCTTTTGCAGATCAATTTGTCATATAGCTCTGTTACAGATGTGGGGCTGTTATCCCTAGCCAGCATCAGCTGCCTACAGAGCTTAACTATCTTGCACTTGAAGGGCTTGACCACTAACGGACTTGCAGCTGCCTTATTGGCATGTGGGGGGCTAACAAAAGTAAAGCTCCAAGCAACCTTCAAGTCATTGTTACCCCAAGCTCTTTTTGAACATTTAGAAGCGCGCGGTTGTGTTTTTCAGTGGAGAGATAAATTTTTCAGGGTAAGTCTGCTTCCAACCATCTTGGAAGTAACTGCAACAACTTTATGTTCATCAAAATGCAATAATTTCTAAAACTTGCATGTCCGTTTGCGCTCTATCTAAGGTTTGGATAACCAAAAAGCTGTACCATCATGTGAAACAAACAAAATGCATGATAGCATGTTGAGTCAGAATCTTTAAGTTCAAGTTCTATGTAGACTGCAAAACTAAAATTGTTGTTTGTTAGAATGCTTAACTATCATATTGACAATGGTTTGTATGATTAACAGGCCGAACTGGACCCACAGTGTTGGAAATTACAGTTAGAAGATGTCATGCAATGAGCCTTTCAACTCGACATTGTGAAGGAGAAGTCCTTGGCTTACTGTTGTGAATTGTGATGGCATATTGCGAACACTGTTAATGATACAACGAAGAAGGCGAAGTCCTTGTGCAGCTTTTTGAAACCTTGAAACCGGGGCTTTGATATGTAATTTACTAATTTCTGATGCTTTGGAAGTTAAAGCTGTGTGTTCATTTACTTGCTTCAACTCATCACTTTCAATTTTGGGGTATCTTCAGATAAGTTTGATTCCATTAATTGTATCACTATCAGAATTATGGAACACTCTTTAATTGATACCATTGCCTTTCTCGTATGAAAAAAGAACAAAAAAATTATAATCATGAAGGCATATTTGTCATCTCAACTTTTCAGATTCATTTTAACAAAGAATTTAAGATAAGTCGTCAGATTTCAGAGTCGAAAAAATAAACAAAACGGAAGGTCCTACCGGGAGTCGAACCCAGGTCGCTGGATTCAAAGTCCAGAGTGCTAACCACTACACCATAGAACCTTTCCGGTTCCATGGTATCCCATTAATAATATTTATTATTACCCAATTTTTGTATTCGCTGATTGTACATCATTAAAATTATTTTCATTTTTTTTCCTTCTCAATTGTATTTGTGAGAGGTTTACTTTAAATGATTACATAATTGTTTAGCCCAGTTAATCATTAACAGTACAATGCCATTATTCATCACTAGCCTCTCTAGCGCGTGCGTGCGAAATCAAATTGACTTTTTCTATTGCACATATTTTAATTTTTGGACATACATTTCATTTATTATTGTGCACCTTTGATTTTTTTTGTTTCTAGTGTGAGACTCTTTAATTCTTTTTAAAATTAATCTTAAACTTTTTCCCATACACCGTTGATTTGTTATAACAATTGTTGTTATGAGTCTAGTATCGGGTTCATCTCAGGTAATACACGCAAGAGGCTTTTCCCTTTTGACCAAATTATCTTCGTACTTTGTATTAAATTATTTTATTTTCATTTAAAGATATAGATTCAAAACCAATATATCCTTGTTACCTTAGACCTACAACATCAAAATCAGGTATAGTTATTAGTTAACATTACAAAATTGACAAAATTTGTAAACTGAAATTTAAACATACTGCATCCAAATCAATGTAAAAGTGAATTCATGTCTACAAACTGATGTTCTCTCCTAATATAGAGGCCAAAGCCAAATATAAACTTGATTAAGAAAAACAGAGTAAAACATCAAATATAGATTTGCAGTGGAAACACATCTGCCTTTGGTCACATGAACACAATTTTTCTATGCAACAAACACAATTCAATACACACAATTTGATAATCGGAAACAAAGAAGTTCATATAATGGAAATAAAACAAAAAGTGAAGAAATATGGGTTTAAAACATTTGCAAGGAAGAGGAAGAAATCATGACGTTGTTAAACCGGTTTGAACGTGGTGTTAAGAATGGATTAAGATGAACAAAAACAGACCAAAGGTATAACCAAGAAAAAAACCATACCATAACCAAGAAAAAAACCATACCTTAGCTAAAAAAAAAATGAATCTTCAAATTCAAGAAAGTGTAGGAACCTGAAATTAAAACAAAAATCCAATTAAACAAAAAAAAATTTGCAGGAAAAAAAAAACCCGAAATTGCCCAAATAAAACAAAGTGAACATCCAATTCCCAAAAACTCAGAAGAAAAAAAGTAAGAACTCGTAACACCAATGCTCAAGCCTCAAATGGAGGTGTTCCCTTAATCTTCTACAAAGTCCTAGCTGTAGCATAATAGAAAAAAGAAACATAAAAAAGAAATTTAATCAGCATATATTTATAGGAGTGGTAATCAGAGATGTAGAAAGCAATTAAACTAAAAAATAAGATGGTTACAAAAGTGAAATGCAGAGATAGAGAAAAGAGGCAAACTGATGCTCGACACAACTGAACTTCACACTTTGATGCTTATGGTGGTTCTGCAAAGTCACTGCTGTTGATACTGCATTCTTTTACCTTTTTGCATTGGGAGTCTTCTGTTTGTGTAATCTCAAACAATAAAGATTTATGGGTAATTGCAATTCTGTGTAGTGATAGCTTAGGAGGAGTAAAAGATGGTTGAAAAGACGCTCTTTCTAAGTTGGACTCCTTTCATTGATTTATCCCACGTTCTTTTTCTTTTTCCTCTTTATTTGTTATTTATTTTGGTTTTCTTATACTTTCTTATCCTCAATATACTACATTGTTGTATTTAACTATTTTAATTGATAAGGGGTATCTTTGGAATTTCGAAAAATTTCACCTAGTGGAGGTGTTTGCTGCTATTTGCACACCCTAAATTTTTCTTTGCACACCCTTTTTAAAAAAAAAAAAAAAAA